>JAQGBY010002869.1:0-21190 GCA_034698785.1 Mycogona germanica | reverse complement strand
GTACTGGTGAAAATGTGCCTCTCACATAGTGCCTAAGCACCGAGAGGGGTACAGAATCTTCCTGTTGTGATCCGTCATTTCAGTGAATTAAAAAAAAAAACAAGTTGCGCTCGACTACAAATTTGAAAAATTATCTACAGCTCTAATTTCATTTAATTCAATGATAAGTAAACGCTCGAATGGACAAATTAAAGGGAAAAAATTATAATAGAGGGGACATTCACGATTATGTCCCATCTATTATAATAGAGAAATGTCACTCACGGTCTTGCAATGGTATATCATTGGCCGATTGTGGTAGGCCGTTACCACTCTGGTATTGCCAGCCGGTGGTACTGCCGTTATCCATGTTCATATGTTAACCAGTTCCTAGGGGCAACTGCAATGATAGTTAAACTTGTTAGTATAGGTGATGCTAAATTGATAAGTGGAATATTTTTCTAAATAGTTAATCCACACACACACACTCGGGACGTTAAAGTTCCATTTCCTAGGTATCCTAGGTTAGGCAAAATTTCCAGATCGCCTACCTGGGGGGAACCTTATGATCAATCAACGGTGCACCGCAAGTCTGAGGAGGATATAATGATGACCACATTCCACCTGGCCTCCGAAGCAATCACTGGATCACCAGGTTTAACGACACAATTGCGTAATAATACTTACATAATTAAGATTCAAAGTCCGTTTCCAATCCCATCCCCGGTAAAGTTCATCGGGTACATTGTCTCTCATTCAGCATGTTGCCAGCAGTTGAATTTTCACAATCACCCGCATGACTCGCTCGGTGACTCCGCGAATATAATTAGAGCCTCTTTTTTGAGTTTTTCTTTTGAAGTAGGCCAGCACACTTCGAGACGTTGTGAGCGTCTCAGAAGACGTCAAGAAGTAGTTCGGGGTTTCAATATAACGAGAAGATTCTCTAGTCTCAATTTTCTTCCCCAAAACTGAAATCCACGTTCGCGAGGGGAGGCTTCTTGTATTTTAGTTGGGTGCACTATTTGGGTGCAACTGTTTTTTTTCCAGAGTCTTTCTCTTTTTTTGTTCACCCTTGCGGAGAGTTTTCCGTACTGTTGCGGTCCTGAAATAAACACAGAATTTTTTTACTCCAACCTAACGTCACATTTAAGCGCACAAACCCTCAACAACAAATACGCTCGTAAAAACGCAGCAAAACGATAAACGAAGCACGGGCCAATGTATCCTAATGAGACCCTCCTTCTGGCCAATTACAAAAGCGCCTCCTCAACGGTGTCAATTATCCAATTCTGTAAGGCACCACATGGTTAACACCCAAATGGTAAATATTTCGGCAAAATATCGGATAAGCTGTGTTTTCGACACAAACTTTTAATTTGCCAACGTTTACGTGTAATAGGTAAAAGTCAGCGATTTTATATTTCTTGGTAGTTTTATGGGAATTAGTGCAAATACATCGACGTCTTCTCCACTCAGTCTATTCATGTCTATGTAGATTGCGCGTTCGTTTTGTGACGAGTTGAAGCGACTGCTCGCCAGATGGCGTTTAAGATGGATTACATGTTTGCATATGGGCGTAGATCACGATCGGCATTGTATCTTATAAACTCGCTGCTTTAGCGCTGGAGAGCGCCAACAGGTTAAACGTGCCGGAGAGCGCTAAAACGCGTTGGTTAAGCCCCACTTAGAATCAGTGAGTGACGTCGGTTTCCGCTACATTGCGTTGCATTTCCGTCCCGAATGTTTTGCAACATACACCCCCTAACTTCGAGAAAGACGCTGACACGTCAAAATCCTATAATCGACGGTAATGTGTGATTGCCTAACAACAGGGGAAAGCAATACTCTGTACATTCGCTCGCCACCAGTAGGTCAACAATAAACAATGCCAATGCCTCGGTAAACGCCATCAAACTGCAAGTAGCAAATTACATCAGGGGAAATAGATGTGACCACAGCACGGCGCTTTGATCGCTGAGGTGTCCTCGATGTCCACATCGTCATCAGCGAAAGTCAAACATTCGAACAAATTAAACTGGCGACCAAAATTAGCAAAACTCGCCCCGGGCGCAGGAAACGTCATGCCGTGACTTTTGCGTTCATTTCTGCGCGCGTTGGATAATTAAAATAATGGGCAATAAAGTTTAGGCGCGGCTTCGTTTTTATTGGAACTGGCGCCGATCTGCCACAGTTCGGATCCAGGATCGTGACACATGTTTCTCGTTTATGAATTATGAATAGAACTGATGATAATGAGTCGAGAGGCTTAAAGGCCGAATTGGAGCCAATCAAGATGATAAATATATTTTTAACCACACATCTCCAACAAGAACCTCATTCAAACCTCCCGCCTCTCAGTCCCTCTCAACTGCCGATAGATGGCGACACATGTCTGCATGTGACCACGACACCCGACTTCCAAAGACGTAGTGCTATTAATTCGTATCTCATAAACGCAACAACATAAAGAACTGAAATAAGTGGTGTTGACTTGCTGCGCTGAAACCAGAAATAAAATCCTTTCGCTGCGTTACGTCGTTCGTGAGCTATCGCAGTTGGGGAAGGAAAAGACAAGCTGTGTTGTTTTAAGGTATTAGAACGACCAGTTTAAGTGTTGTACGCCAACTAGTGCGAAAGGACAGCGCAAAATGGCTACTCGTCTCATGAATGGCCGGTGATTTCAGTTGGGGTTGAGATCTGTTTATTGGCTCTCGTTTGTTAGTTTTTATTGTTTTGACCGGCACCTGGTTATCGGCACCTGGACTCCCCTCCACCTCTGTGTCAGCGACCCCGACTCCATCGCACTGACCTGCTGACGTCACGAATTTCGGTTCCTCCCCCACACACGTTTTGTTGGCCAATAAAAGTGGCTCCACCGGATCTCTATGATCACACAGATCCAGCGATACCAGTCACAGTGGCTATTAAATCCTCCAGAGACCCACAACCTGGATGATCACATTGTGACCCGATAAAAATCGAGTTGTTGAAACGGATAGAGGACCAAAACCCTTCAACCGGAAGTCAGCCATCTCTTTACGTAAACGCGTTGAACATTTCATATTTTTCTTTAAGTCGTCTCCTTATGTTTGCAATTTGTGTCAAGATATTGTGTAACTAGTAATAAGTCTGTGTCAAGGATAATCAACTGAAAAATGGAAAGTTCAAAGTATTCAAGGTAAAATTGCAAATGGATGCTTGCACCTGTCATATTTTGATTAGCGGAATGTAGCCGTTGCGCACAAATTTTAACCCCGTTTTTATTCTTGAGCACCTTAGAGATGTCTGGGCGCGGTATTTAATTTGTCATTCAAATGCTCATGTGTTCGCCGATTTTGTTTCAATGTGATTAAACGACCCTTTGCTCACTGTCGTGTTTTGACGCGCGGAATGCTGCCGTTGCAATCATATTTGCGCGTGACCGTAAAACTGTGTTTTATTCTATACGATATTAGTTGCGTGTTGATGATTTTATCGTAAGGCAAAGGTGCAAGGTCCCCAGGAGTCTCAATGTACAAGGTCCCAGGAGTCCCATAAGCAAACACGATGCTGTGACCACTCAATAAAAGTGGACAAATATGATAAATATCCACCGCTATCACGACACACGACACAAGCTAAAGTTCACGTACAAAATGCAAACACGTTTGTTGTTCGCGGTAAATAGAGAAACTGTCTAAAATTTTGAGATTACACAAGAGGATTTTTCAAAAAAGATTTTAAATGATCTGAATCGCTTCGACTTTTTCCAGCGACACAGACACAGAAAACGCCAATTTTCCAAAACTCACCTAACAAGAATGATTCATCGCCAAAGAGTGTCCTCCTGAGACCTCGTGTCCACCTCGGAGCACTTCCGGGCTCCACCTATGGAAGAGAAAACTACTCTTTTTGGCGCAGTCAGCTGTAACAGTCCCCCAACGTCTTTTTAAAAAAATCGAATAGGGCTTTTAAAAAAAAGAGAAAAAAATAGCTACTGGTCGATCACAATTTCGTTGTGGTTCTAGAACTGAAGAACAGAAACGTTGCAATTTCACTTGATCATCGACGGAATCGATGTTCCAGATTTTTCCCGCGTTTCCAAGCGCACTTTCACCGACAACGCAGCTGCCAAACTCCGCACTTTTCCCCCGCGTCTCGACTCCGCCGTTTCGCGGCTTTCGACTACGAAAGACAACCGCTGCACGTCGTCGGCCCGAGCAGGCCACAATTCCCGGTAGCGAGCGACTCACAAACGCGTGCTCGTCACTTTCTTTCCTCACGATTTCGTCCGTCGTTCCACAAACACTTTCACTCAGAAGGTCCAACGCAACCGATTGACACTTTCTCAAGACATCATCCTGTGTACTCGTAAGAAAAGAAGTAAAAATATCGTAACGAAGTTTTAACAATATTGGAATATTAATTGGAGCATTACGAAATCGGGAAACAGTTTGTTTTGAAAATCGGGAAACTCACTTGAATTAATCAGACGACAGAACCGGTCTCAATTTCCGGTTTCCACATCTTATTTCCGTTTCGAATCTAAAATAACTGTCCATTCATATCGAATAAATTAATGGACATTGTTGTCCTGTGTTGAAGTTGGCCAGCAGTTCGACACACACACACGATGACTCAGGAACGCGCAGAACTATGTGGTTCAGTTTATTTTACTAAGAAGTTCATCGAAAGTTTAGAATAGCTATCCAAGAAGATCTGGACCGAATTCAGTGGGCGCGTTTTCAAATTCAGGACTACGCGATGACTGTTAGAAAAACAATTTGTGAAGTCTTATTTTTATTGTAAACGCGAGTTCTTCGAACCACTCTTGTAGGTAGTACGTTTGCCATAATAACTGGAATCCAGAGATGGTCAGTTACAGGAAATACTCCGAACAAAAAATATAAAATCGACGAATAATAGAAGTGGAGGGAAAAAAATCGTGACCGGCGACTTGAGCACCTTCGACCGCGAAAAGGCCATGTCGTCTGATAGCAGCGATAACGCCGCGGAGGCCGCGCCGCGTCACGTGACCATGGATATTACGTCACTGCTCGATTCCGGTAAGATAAGATTTTTAAAATCATGCCAGACTTGTTTGCGGAAATTTCTCACCTTTGGTTTGCTTTTCATCTTGGGTTTGCTTTAATCTTTAAGTTCCTTGATTTCATTCGAGAATGACGTCATGGCGATGGCACCACAACACGTGATTTTAAAAAAATGATTAGGATTTCCAAACGTTTGTCACTTTAAATATCTATTCTCTTCATAACGAAAATTTTGTTTCTTCCTATTTTGTGACATTTTTAGCATTCGCTGGTAAATGTAAATGTCGCTGGCATCACTGGTAGCACGTGATTGGCGCACGTGAGAACGACGACAGCGCCATCAAATGGAGACGCCATATTGGAATTTTCCTTTTTAATGGCAATACTTAAAACTTCAACGGTTCATATCTCGAGAAATACTCAAAATGGAGATCTGAAATAAGTTGCACTCGACTACAAATTTGCGGAACTATCAACAGCTCAAATTTGATTTAATTTCGTTAAGACGTTCGGAAATTAACACCGAGGTAGACAAATAAAGAAAAATATTTAAAGAAAATACAGATATTTCTTTATACACCGTGGCCTAAAAAAAAGGAGTCTTTCTATTTTTATAATTAAAATTGGAAAACGTTAATCGATTCGAATGAAATGTCGCGTACCTATTGCCAATGCATTCCTTTTTCAATTGCCATGGTGCACGTGCGTGTATGTGACGTCATCGTTCTGTTTTGCGATTCTAAAAATGGCGTTCAGTGACGAGGATCGCACCGCCATGTTTCATACGTAAAAATCTTTTTTTAATAAGTTGACCAAAAATAGTCCGATTATTATGAAACTTGAGCAGAATTAAGACAACTGTATCCCCTTTCGAATTCCAAGACTCAAATTTGAATTTTCAAATTTCTCACTATTAAAGTTGGCGCCATGGTGCTGTGGTACTGTCGCTGCAATACGTCACTTTGTAGTACGCTTGCTCAACAACTCTGCTGCAAAAATGATTACGGTTACGGATTACGGTACCTAAGATAAAAATGCGACATAACAAATTAAAAATGAACCCAAAAGTCTTCTTAATGAGTTTTCGAACGAAGGATCCGATATAGATTTAACCACGCGTCTAACTATATTTGGCGAATAACTTCAACATTTTCTGGGACCATTGCCACCAATTTTGTGACCACTTCAAGAAAACTGTCTACTAAAAAAAAAGAACAAAAAAGTACTTGTTCGACTGCAACAATTAGGATCGATTATTTTTTTTCCAAAGTCGTTTTGGAGAAGTGAAACTGGAGTCGAACCAACACTCATCGATTTGCTCGTATCGACAATATGTTGCTAGAAATAGAAACAAATTTTTGCCGCCACAAGTCTGCATTCTCAAATTTATATTTGTTGTGACGCGCACGCCAACTTATTTTTTTTAAAAGTTGTTTTCGAAATCTCTGCACCAAAAAATCTCGTAACGATAATCTAATTTGGATTCAATCGGGGTGCGTTATATCATTGGCTCGATTTTCTCCAAATGCGCATTACAGTGTCATCTCATGAGCTATAAAGTTAGAGAGCAAGTTAGCTTTTTGTCCAGAATAAAAAATAATTTTTAGGAGAGGTATATGTTAAAAGACTTGCAACGGAAATGCTCGCAGCGGAAGTGCAACACGGACGCATTGTTTAATTGGTTAAATCGATCAGTTTTCCAGAATTAGTGGTTAACAACGCTAAAATGGGTTCGACATTCGCCAAACTGTTTCAAACGCCTCTCCCACGGTTGTTGCTTTCAACTTTATAGTTCGTTGGTGCGAGTGTGACATCGATCCAAGTACTTTAAATGGTAAACGCACCCCAGGAGCATCCCGGCGGATTGGAGACTGTGGAAACGGCATTGAACATATATTTTATTTTTAGCTTTTTCAGAGAGTGAAGGAACTGCGAAAATGTCTGACCGAGTTTAATTTTATCTCGCATCGCCGCGTTTACTTAAAGGAACTCTTGTAATATAAAAAGAAAGTCACAGAAGAGGGCGTGTTTAGCGGTTCAGAGCTTACTTAGGGCACGCAAAAATGACAGCTCACAATTATGGAGACAACCGTTGTCCGTTGCCACTGAATGGAATTGAACCGTGGAACTCATTGAAGTTTTAAGAATTGCCTCAAAAAGGAAAATTCCAAAATGGCGTTTCTACTTCAACAAAATGGCGCTGTCGTCGCTCTCACGTATCACGTGCGCCAATCACGTGATACCAGTGATGCCAGCGACTTATACAACACTAGATCCACAATTTCTAATTATTATTCAATTAATATCTCGAAGTACTATTTCATAAAATAGAAAGGCTTTTTTAGATTGACAAACGTTTGAGAATCCTAAATTTGATAAAATTAGTCCAAGAATGGAAAGAGGACGAGACAGGATACATTTTTAACACATGTTATCAAGATGAGGCGAGATTTTTCTTGTCTCGAGCGAAATCCTGCCGTCCCAGAGCCATATAAACCCTAGAGATAAACAGGGACTCGAATCTAGGCCACCGAGTGTCGGTGTCTAGACTCCGTTGCGAGTTAAGAGAATGGTCGTCGCAGTTGCCAATTTTTCGGGGGTTCCTCGAGATGAAATTGGCGTCGTTCGCGAAGACGTCATCGTTTGCTCTCCTCTCAATTTGCCACTCAGTATGGCAAGTGCACTTAATATCCGCGCACGCTCACAAATTTCTAGACGACATTTTGGGAACGCTGGAGGCAAAGTCCTTGGCCCGCCCTCCTTGTGGAGGACCGCATCTGATCCGTAATCGTGAAATTTGACAGGTCCGTTTGCCAAACGGAATTCCAGCACCTCAAATCGAACACACGCATCTCCGCTCATTCTTAAGTGCCAATGCCAACAACAAACACTACAGGACTCGGCAAATATCAGCAACCTTAACCGATCATCATCTTCCTGTGACCACACAAATCCAAAGCCAATTTACAACGCGCTATTTTCTGGTTCAATACCCGCACAAATAACTCATTCACCGCAAGTTTTAGAATGTAGTTTGATTTCTGGCCTGGTTGGTAATTAATGAATTCAAAGAAAAATAGATGGTGTTTTCGACACGGCCGGAAGTTTTCGACGTGTCAACGTTTTCCTGTAGTAGTTCAAAGTTAGCGATTTTTAAATTTTTCTTGGTGCTTTTATTTTGGGCATCGACTTCTCTGTTCCACTCAGTCTATTCATGTCTATGATCCAGCGCGTTCCATTTGCGACCAGTTGAAGCGACTGCTCAACAGATGGCGTTGAATTAGATGTTCGCATATGGACGTAGATCACAATCGACATTGCATCTCATCAATTCGCTGCTTTAGCGCTGGAGAGCGCTAAAACGCCTTGGTTAAGCGCCGCTTTTAATGTGTTTATAGTGTTGCATTTTGGGGGCCTTCCTTCGAGCAAGACGTCAAAAATATTCAATTTTCATACGAGCTGGGATTAGAACCCAAAATCTCAGATTCAAATCTGATTTCTGGTCGGGCTGGAAATAAATAAATAAAACGGATGACCCACCCAGATAGGATTTGAATTCATAACTCATGTATCGGGGATCAATACTAATTTATGAATAGGATACCTGTGACCTGTGGCAACATGTGATATTGCGATTGTCACCGCTAGTAGCGCCTGATTCGCTACATCAGAATTCAAGAGCGCATTACCAGAGGTCACCAAAAACAGTCACGCACAGAGGCCATACAAACTATTAGATACGGTGAAGCAACGATCATGTCTGAACACTGGATATGTTTATCGGCCTGTTTACAGCTAGACGCTAGATCCGAAACTGCGCACATGGGGCCTTCATTAAATGGCCCTCTCTTTATTGGGTTGGGGGATCGGGGGACATTCGACAGTTAATGGAGCGCATCCAACATGTCTTGCTTTCATTAGAAATCTCGAAGCACTTTGGTGAAAGAGCCTTGGTTCAACCCCAGAAAATGGTGGCGAGGAAAAGAGGTCTCGAGGTAAGGGTTCCCAGTTATTCTCCAATTCCAGTGGGACGCTTGAGAAGGGACGCGTTACTGGAAAGGCAAACGCACCCCAGGGATTTCGAAGGTCTTCTGGGTTTATAATGCAATTGGGGCATTGGCTTTCCTGGATTAGCGAGAGATGCAGTACACGTAGTATCGTGTCCACGCATAGAAATAGCATCTGCCACAGGCTCAAAATGTCCGTCTGTAGAAAAGCCGAGAGCTCATTCAGATAAGTCGTTTCATTCTTTTGCGTTACAGTGTGATAAAAAAAATGCCGGGTTGTGTATACGACACGACCGAAAGTTGAAGGAGTAACGTCAGCGAGTCGAGTCTAATCGTTACGAGTCAACAATTAGAAAGATATCGATTTCTTGCTGGTTTTTATTTTTATGGGAAATCGTGTAGTAACTTCTTCTCCACTCAGTCTATATTTGTCTATTTCGATCCATTTACTTGCAACCGTTTTATTAATTACATTTTTCGTGCAACGTCTGAGAAAATCAGTTTCTGTAGTGAGGATTGCTGAAAACCTTATTTTGGGCATTACCATTTATGTGCCTCTCACATAGGGCCTAAGCTCTGAGAGGGGTACAGAATCTTCCTGTTGTGATCCGTCACTTCAGTGAATAAAAAAAGAAAAAAAAAATTTATTTTGGGCATGATTAACTGATTTTGACCGTAAATTCTTAATCAGCAGCGATAATATCGAGCCACCACTCGATTATGCCGATTTTATGATCGATTCAACGATATTTGGTAATATCGAGATTATAAATGCTAGATACCATGATAAATGTGCAATGCAAATTATAGTGAAATGCAATTGGATTCTATTTTTCGATATGTTCTAAAATCTCATTGACTGACCACGGTCATTAATCGGAAAGTCGCAGACTCCGCCGCCGTAATCCGCCAAAAAAAAATAGTTCCAATTATTTGTAAATTGCAATTTATTTGTAAGTAAATAAATGTAGTAGAATTGTAAGTTTCATGGATCATGATTGAGTTTAGCGAGGTCAGTGAATTACATCTTTGGAAATATCAATCCAATTGTATTTCACTATCTCGCAGTCGCAGTGGTTATCATAAACTAAATAAGTGGAGACTCCAAAGCGGTCATTAATCGGAAAGATTCCTCAGTAAAAATCATGTAGAAAATACGAGGATTGTGCGCATACGCAGATGACGTAATCGGGAAATCAGAATCAGAATTGAATCTCGAAAATGTGGCCCCCTGGAGAGAATGTTAAACAAGTTCACTAGCGAGCGCCGCCTGGTGGTAAGAGAACGGCCACGCGCTCTCTGCCGACGAACCTATTCCATTGATCACTAGGTGGCGCTGGCAAAAGGACACGCTTAACGTGATTTACCGGAACCACGTTTACAGAACTGAGTTAAACAAATGTTTGTCAAGCAAGTTACACATTTATCGTAGTTGTAGTCCAGCTAAACCCATAGCACAAAGTCCATTGCTCACCTGCGGGAATATGAACTCATGTTTATTGCAAAATCATCGTTTAATCGCGATTATGGGCAAGGTTTAGGGCACGGTCAATAAATTATCGGAACACGGCAACACGCAGATTTATCATCCGCAAATTCCGGGTCAAGTAAAATTGATAAGAGATTATCAGACAACAATGATACATCGAGCGATGATAACAATGGAACAATATATTCTCGATGATTGATAAGAGCAGTTTCTACATTGAAAAAAACAAAGATGGCCGCCGGTCTTGTAGCGGCTGTCAGACGCGTTTTAAGTAAATGTGAAGGTTTCTTACATATTGGAAAACTTGAGTTGCCGTCATTTAAGAGAATCAATGTGACGCGTAATTCCAATCGAACCGGAAGCGAGTGAGTTGTCAAAAGAAATCTGTGCTGTCAAAACTCCTGTCCTTCAATTCTCTCTGACACATTGGACCGTCGTTAAAATGGCGGTCAAAAGTGAAACCGCCTGTTTCTCATCAAACAAATACCTGTGACGTACTTATTTCTATCATCAACGACGTCCGTACGTAATGACGTCATAGGGGGGCGCGATTAATTACGTGTACGGTTTGCGAACTCTAAATAACCTAAGCACCGATTTTGACATCATGTGACTGCCTAGTTACTGGTGTCACGCCTTTGCCAGTAAATTAGGTGATTGACAACTAATGACGTCATCTGACGTCACACGGCTACACCGACTTTCGTGAGGTTCGCCAAGTACACTGTCTCAAGTGCATGACTGCATCGATATTTAATCCGTGATCCGGGTCTTTGTGTGGGCACCGAAGAAGATCCGAAGAAAATGGCGGCCAAAGTGCCGCTGCTCCGACTTAGTTCTCAGGTGAGCCACCGCTCTTTTCGTTTCACAGACTCCAATGGCAGCCTGCTGCGCGACATGGGCGCCACCTCGGCGGCGGCCAGTGAGGTCGACTTTAATATTGCCGCCGAGGAGCTGATCGAGGAGGCGCTGGAGAACACGTTCCAGGATCCGGCGCGTTTCATCTCCAACCAGATGCCCAGTCGACAGCCTGGGAACATCGGACGCAGCCAGAGCACGTGTCACCGACGCACCCACGTAGCGCGACAGAGTAGCAGATGCTACATGCGCACCCGCTCCGTGTGCACGCCGGTCGAATACCTGGACGGGATAAGTGTCGACTTGATTCCGTCCGAAGAGGTAATCAATGATTGAACCCCTCGTGAAGTCAAATCACAACCCATGTGAAACTCGCAAACTAGGTCACACCAATGACAAATTTTCATTTGGAAATTCAGCTAGCATTTTCTAAAATTTCAATTAGTATCTTTCAGTTTGATATTTTTATTCTGTACTAGGTGAAAAGCCTTGCCCGTACTGTGGTCCGGGATCATAAACAGGGAAATAGCGTGAAAGTGTGGTTTTCAGTAGTTCCAAAGTTCACAATCAACTTTGCTTTTGTGACGTCACACTCTCCCCTTTTATCCCAACTGCAATTATTCCCCTGTTGTGTCATTCCTACATGCATCATATATCCACCACATGATCACATTCGTAACTCGTCCCGGTGTTATATTTTTGTTTATTATATTCGTATTTTATGAACGCAACAACATAAAGACCTGATATAAGTTGTAGTGACCGTAAAATTTGTGGCACTACATTTGATGCAAATTTCATGGTGTTGCATGTTGCGTAGACAGTAAACACCAACTTTGTCTTGTGGCGTCATATCTCATGAACGCAACAACATAACGACACGAAATAAGTTATAATCCCCGTAGAACTTGGCTGCACCAGTGTCAATTTCACACCGTTGGGAAAATTTCGGCAGGAAATACCAACTTGTTGTATCATATGTTATGACCAATAACTCAACAAATTTTCGTTTGGGAAATAGATGAAATTATTAAATTTAAAAGCAGCCACCTAAAATAGTAACCGTTCATAGAACTGCCGTTTTTCTCTATTTAGTTCCTAGTATTCTTAGTTGCAGCTGTGTGTTATTAGTGATTGCTTGCCAACACGGGGCAGCATGAACAACACTTTAAATACACCGCACGTCAAGGCTACTTAATTCAGCACTGATAAGTTGTCCCTCTTTGTCTAAGACTTTTGTGACGTCATTGGTGCAGGTTTATAGTTTAACATGCCTTCCCAAACCATTATATTCAAGGTGATTCAATGTGAAACATGAATTTCGTATCAAGATTATAATTAAATTTGAAAAAATGTTGTGAATCCTAAGGGTAGCTGCGCGGGAATGTACGGGGAGAGCGGCGAAGACAGCGACAGCGAAGATGACGTGGAGATGCTGCAGAGGATAAAGAGTGCGCCCTATCCGATGGAAACGAAAAGAGCAGCTAGGTGAGTCGTTTTAGGAGAGAATGAGGCCGCCCTGGGCTATGAGTAAAAAGTTACACCCACCGTGTTAACGAACTTCTATTTAGAAACTATCAATTAGGCCTGTTTCAAGGCCCATTTTCACGAGACAACCAAGCAAACCAGATAACAGTTCCAACCAAGCCCACCATACCACATACTATTTCCGGAATAATATTTTCAATATAAAAATAAAATAAAATAGCAATATTAAAAACCATAAAATAATCAAATGGATATTTTAAAAATGATTCTTTTTCAATTTAACATAACAATTGTCAAACGATTGAAAATCTAAATTTTTAAATATTTCACGTTTGCGTTTATCGTGTGTTACCGTGTAAATTTAAATTAGCCGGTAAATTTAAACAATTAATTTTTTATTTCATTGGTGGTTACTGAAAGCCCAGACAACATTCTTGTTATTTCATGGAGCGCAGAGTTTCAACTACAGCGCCCAAGCACTCAGTTAAAACGATGGCAAAAGTAGGGCGTCTACATCGCCAAAAAAAGCCACACGCAGTTGGCCCAAACATTTTCACCACTAACACGCACGAAATAAAAACAAGTGCTACTTCGAAATTAGCGTTACGCTTTTTGCGTGTTTGCGGCATCTCGATTTCTTTTTTGTATCTTACACCAGCAACCCGACAAACCAATAAATATTAGGAAGAGGTTTGTTTGTAAATAGATCCTGTGCCCACATGTGCACGTACATGGAGACGACGGGTGGTCAAAGCGATCCTAGCGACGCTCTTTTGAACTTTACGTTGCACTGGCTTCAGAGTTCTTGATTGGGCGAACTCTCATCATTTCTGACGAGGCAAAGTGTTTAAAGCGGCGTTTACACCGGAGTAGCCGATCTTTGTCCCATAGGAGCGAAAAGATCGCAGCTCCATGCTGTTTTAGGTGTAAACCGGAAAAGGGGAGCTCCATGGATCGTTTTGTCACTTCCATCCCGTTCCTATTGTGAAGGGAACCTCGCATGGGATCCATTTACTGAGCGCCTTCTGTGCGCTCACTCACGGCTCCGCTCCGCTCTCTATCAGCGCCAATGGCACAACAAGAAGAGCGCTCAGTTGTCATGCATCAGCGCCATCTATTGAGCAAATATGGCAACGGCGTGTGAATAGAGCAATTCATCACTTCATTTATAGTATGTGTAATCCGAAAAGATCGTTTTAGGAGATTGGTTGCAGGGGAGCGGAGCACGCTCCAGGCTTCCGCGAGCAGAGATAATCAGCTCCCAAGGAGCCGATCTTCTCCGGTGTAAACATCTCGTAAGACTCCCGCTAAGATCGCTCTGCTTCCATGTATTTAAAATAAATTAATTCATTTAATTCTACACAAGGATAATCACTGTAAGGAATAAAGTATCATTAGAGTTTGATCAAGAACAAACTTTACTTTGAGTTTCCCCCAAAAAATGTAAATAAGAGCGTCATCAGTTCAGACTGGAAGTGATGACAAAATTACATTTTAAAACAATCTTCTCGCCTAACGTAATGAAGTTATCATGTGAATGATTGAACACGATTTGGTTATATAATTAAATCCATTTTTTTAAACTTACCAGGAGAATGGATCTCAGTCGTCACAGACACAAATAAAAATGAATGTCAAACGGAATCGATCGTGTAACGAAAGTGGTTCGATTACAAATCTGGAGAATAGTTTTTGGGTTGGCCAACATCAGCTCACGCCAACGCTCTTTTTTGCATGAAGCGAAACCTTGATATTGCATTAGCGTTCATTCATGTGGAGATCTCGAGGACGTTCCAACTACTTGATAAAACAGTTGTGGGTCTAGTTCAGATTGCACCTGTAAGGCTTGTTTGATCTAGGTATATCTCTGTAGGTGATTAGGTAAAAAAGAGTCACGTCAAAGTGAGTCACCTGTGGTGGCGGCTGGTGATTAAATTCTTTTTTCTGGCGATACTAATCTCCATCCAACTGAGGAGACCAGTTCAGAATTGCTGTCCCTTTGGCGTTAGCAATCACTGCTTGCAGCTGAAACAGGGATACAGTACATGGGGTTGAATATTTCAAGGTAAAACACCAAGGCACAAAAAAGAACCGAGTAGGCTGTGCTTTCATCACGGCCACAAGGTTTAGAGGTGTCAACGTTTTTGTCTAGTAGTTGAAAGTCATCGATTTTTAAATTTCTTGCTAGTTTTATTTTTTGGGAATTCGTGCAAATTCATCGACTTCTGCTTTAATCAGTCTATTCGTGTCTATGATCCAACGCGTTCAATTGGCGACGAGTTGAAGCGACTACTCAACAGATGGCGTTTAAGATGTTCGCATATGGGTGTAGATCACGATCGGCATTGTATCCATTCAATTCGCTACTTTAGCGCTGGAGAGCGCTAAAACGCCTCGGTTAAGCGCCGCTTCCAATCACTTCCGCTTCCGAATATTTCCGCTCCAAGTTTTGGAACATACCGTTCCTTGCTTTGACGTTGATACGTCAAAACTCGTATTTTTAATATGCAGTACGAAAATCGTTGAACGCCAGCTTGATCATTTCCAAACTGCACTTTGTCAAACGCTTTCTTTAAATCTGTTGATAAATCTAGTACTGACATTTGCACGTAATCAAGGGAAGGTGAGAAACTATTAGATTTCCTTTTTACTATTCAAGACTATAAAAGACCACACCCCGACATGTGTGGCCTGTTAGCTTAGTTGGTAGAGCGCCGTGCTAATAACGCGGAGGTCATGGGTTCGATCCCCATATGGGCCATCTCCTCGGAGCTTATGAGCCTGAGAAGGGGATTAACTTTTTTATTGAAATATGGAAAGTTAGTTTGGATCCAGATTAGCTATAAACATATTGAATTGAAAACGAAACCGACCTATTCCCTCTATGCATGACGGCGATTGAAATTGGCGCCCTCTGGTGTTGTTCAATATATTAAATTTAACATTTGTATAAGGTGGAAAAAGTTGGTCCATCTCTGGAGTATGGATGGACGTCATATGGATTGTGGAGAACTGGATGTTATCGGTTGTTTGCTTAGTAGCGACAGCAAATATGGAATTGATTTGAGATTTTCACTTTTTAGTGGTGTTCCTAGAACACCATATGCTAGTTTTTGATGTTGTTCTCTGATATCCCGAATTTTATTTTCCTCCTCTGAAGCACCACTTGAAAAATGATCAGGTTTTGTCGTTAGTCTTGATTGACGTGAGAACATGTCCAGACGCGTTTCTCCTATCTCTCCGAATATCTGTCTCGTTTTGCGCAGAGATGGATACACTCCAGTTTTGCTTATCGTAAATCCATCACAAGATAGATCCATGAAAGTATGATAAGTCTAGATTCACTTTCAACGTTTATCGTTTTCCCAGAAATCCTCTCCTGAGTGCTGCGAAATCGAAAGATTAGAAGCAATTCAAATTCAACGCAGGATTCTGATCTTGATCATTGAGGATCATTATTCCTTTAAAATTATTTTCCAGTTAAGAAGCACTCACCAATTTCTTACTTGAATTAGTTTTCGCGTCCAAGACAAAATTTTAATTTTGATATTCGACCTTGAAAATCGAAGTGAAATATTGATTCGAAGAAACAGAGTTGAGGAGAAGATGGCGTATCCGTCTGAATTTTTCTATTCGAATGACCGATCGTCGCCGGATCCGATCAAGGCCACGGATGACTTCCTTCCGGTCCGATCGATGTGGGAATTCCGCGTTCCTCGAGTCGTGGTGCAATCTCCCGACGGACAAACGCGAAACTCGTCACCGGAACTTGATGACGAGTTGACGGTCGAGGAATCCAACGTCATCCACCTGTTGGACAGTCTCACGGTCGACCAAGTGCCGTTAAAATCATCCGACGTGACGGATGAAAGCAGTGTCCAGGAGGAGGAGGAACTGCCCGACGACGCCGATGACCGGTCCGAGGATCACGGAGACGACAAGAGTGAAGACCAGGCCAGCGATATCGATAAGGGTGGCTATTTTGGACGACCGATACCCTTCTTCTTTAAGTTCTGATTCTGATAAATCGTTCTGAATTATGTTTTTCATCTTGGCGGTATTTTTTTATCCACAAGATGGCATTACGACAACTTTAGATAGGGGTGTCTATTTTGGACGACCGATTAACAAAAAAAATTCTAAATGATCTGAAATTTGTTTCAAATTATTAACATGAGGTGATGTTATAAAAAAAAAATACGGGTTTTTTTCTATGAGGTGATGTAGTGAGACTTTTAATTTTAGATCAACCAAATCGTGAATTTGGATTTTAATAATTTTTATATTGGCTGTAATATTTCTTATGATTATTAATTACTTTTTTTGCAGTTAATTTTATTAATTATAGATTGTTTTCGCCATAAGTTGCGCATCCATCGGATTCTACTCTCATCTCGTTAAGATAATTTTAGTCATTTTAATGGTTGCAATCCGATTTCTATTCCGAGTCCAACATGTGTTAGAAACATCAAGAAATATTTAAAATCCTACATTTAGTTTAACACATAATACCTGAATTATTTTTTATCATCTAATGAAAATATCTTTTTAATTTCAATTATTAATAATGATTAGAAATGCTTGAAAAAAAGATAAAAATAATTGACCAGCTGGATCATTTAATCATCCTGCAGAAAGATTTTTGCAGAAATGTGATGTGACAATTCAGGTATTGAGTTCAAAGAAAAGAAAATCGAAGAACTCGAATCGAAAATCGAAGCAAAACAAAGTTCACCACATGTTTAACAAAATAGCACGCCGTACAAAAAAAAATATTTTCAATCCAATTTTTACCGCCAATGAATGAAGTTGATCGTAAGTTTCTGAAATGTCCAAAATAGCGGTCCTGCAAGTGGCCCTGCAGCAGTCCACGGCCTCCAAGCAGGCCGGCATCGAATTGAAAGCCAAATGGCGTCTATGCAACCGGAAGTTAAACGAGGTGGCGGTCAAGTCCGCCAAAGAGTTGCGTCACGAGAACTACCAGGCCATCTTCGAATACTGGAACCGTCCGTCGAAGGAACGGCAAGCGGCGGCTGAGGCCATCGCGGCCGGACTGACGTTGGACGAGCGCTCGGTGACGCGACACAAGTCGGCCGGATTCCAGGGCTTCGGCAACCGGAATCGACACTGCTACACCATGAAGGACGCCAAGTTCTTGGGCGTGCTGTTGGGCATGTACGTGGCCAGCGAGTTTGCCGATTCCAAGGTGCCGATGTTGGCCAACTCGGCCAACAAGTGGCTTTCCTTCGACTTCCAGAGCATGCCGCGTCCCAGCAAGAAGTCGTGCTGGAGCAAGTGCTGCCGTGAGCCGGACTCGTGCGGATGTTACCACCGCAAACTGGAGACGGACGGATCTTCCAGTAAGGCCAACAAGCAGGTGGTTAGGTCAGTTCAGTTCGGTCAGTTCAGTTCGGTCAGATGTTGGACAACCTTCCACCCTCTCTGCTCTCTTAATCACCTGAACATTGATGCTGCTTCAATGAACACATCGAAACTCAGTTCATTTCTTCATTATAAGACATCGTAAGAGTTAAGACACCGACACACCTTGTAGAGACACCTATTAGAGTGTAGTCGTCAATTGAAAGCTGGATTTAGAACTACGTCAAATTTCGACTTTTATTTATCCATTTTTGAAAATGAGCATGCGTTTTAAGCAACTACAGTGCTCAGATCCGAATTAGTCAGAAAACTTAACAAGAAAAATGAATATTACCCGGTTTTGCCTGGGTTTACAGTAACCACCAATCAAAATTAATTGTTTCATGGTTTTTAATATTGTTATTTTATTTTATTTTTATATTGAAAATATTATTTCGGTATGTGGTATGGTGTGCTTGGTTGGAACTGTTATCTGGTTTGCTTGGTTGTCTCGTGAAATCGACGACGTCATGCTTTTGATGTGGAGGCGCCATTTTTTAAGTTTGAAGCCAAAGGGAGATTATCCAAATTTTTGTAACCGTTGTTTTATTATGTAATATTGAAAATTGAGATCTGAAATTCCGTCACTAACGAAATGTGATGGTCTACTGAGGGTATGTTAAATTGTATGCTATTTTATTTGAGCCGTTCGACAGTTAGTCTCCGAACAGGAAAATCAGATCCTTAGTTTGATAGTATAGGATTTATTCATCGCGCACCGCTTGTGTAATTATTATTGAAAATCGAAAAAAGACGCAACATTTAATCATTGACCAGGGCGGAACTTTTTTATATAACTATAGCAATGAGGTTTCTTAAATTTTTTGATTTTTCTGACTCGTCTGAACAGGAAACGAGTATAATTGTTGCAATTTCATTTCTCAACAGAGATGAGATGCTAATGCACAAACGAAAGAAAGGTGTCTTGGCCGATCGCAAGTCATGGTCAGCCAGATGGAAGAGGGTAAGTGTTCCTCAGACCGAGGATCATAGTCGATGTGTATGTACATGCACCAAAAAACGATTTCTAATTTTTTTCGCATGTTTGTGTCTTTGTCAAAGGAAATGAGAATGATGAAGGACAGAGCAGGATCCACATTTTCCAATGTCTACTTTTGGAACAACACAGTCTACGATATTGAAGGTCGGGACTTCTCTCAGGTTTGCCTAAACTGTGTGTTTCCAAAGGAACCCCCATGAATATGAAATTTGCGTCCTCGCTGCTGACAGGACACTACGGTCCAGCCGTGGCCTCAGTCTTCGTGTTCATCCAGTGGCTCATGTTCCTCAACCTGATGATGCTCCTGCTGGTGTTGCTCTTCATCGTGACACCGCACGTCGTTGTGCTCAACTCGATCCCCAGGAGCGACAACTTGCCCACCTACGATCACCAGGTGCTCAGCTGCTCCAAGAACGGATCCAGTACCGGCATGGACGCGGACGACGACACCAATCCCACCAAGGAGTTGTTCATGGACGACATACAGGCTTTCCTTCAGGGCACGGTGAGAATTGAGACGCTGTCGTGACTCAATCTATCATTTGAATCGTCTTCGCTTGGCTCAATTTTCCTGGATTCTATAGGGCTGGATGGAATGGACCGAAATGTTCTATGGATTCTACAGCTACTCGTACAATTCGTCCACCGAAGTCTATGCCAACGCGACAATCATTGGCACCCTCAGCTTGCAGTACAACCTACCACTTGCCTACCTGCTGGTCACCTTGGCCTATTTTATTGTATGCTTCGTACAAATGATGAGCGAGTAAGTACAACCCAAATGCTTGTCAACAACTAATACTAACCTAGCTAGTCCGTCCACAAACCGAAATCAGCATCATCTCACATAATCTATATTATAATCCTGAAAGTTTGTCATCGTTTCTTAAATAATTTTCTTTAATCCGTCTGTCTCGGCGTTTGCTAACGAACGGCTTAATGAAATTGGATAAAATTTGAGGGGTAGATAGTTCCGCAAATTTGTAGTCGAATGCAACTTATTTCAGATCTCGATGTTGAGTATTTCTCGAGATATGAGCCGTTGAAGTTTCAAAAGGAAAACTCCAAGATGGCGCCAAAATGGCGCTGCAGTCGCTCTCACGTGCGCCCATCACGTGATATCAGTGATGCCAGCGACGTTTGCCACACTAAATCCCGAATGCCTAATTAATATTCAATTAATACGCCAGAATAAATTTTTAAAAATACGAAGAAAAATACATTTTCTTCATGAAGAGATTAGACATTTCAAAAGTTTGGAAATCCAATTTTTAAAATGTTTAAATCGCGTGTTGCCATTTCCATGACGTAATAACACGTGGAGAATCTACAATTACAATGTTGCCATCAAAACAGAGTAATAAAGAAAATGAGATGGAATAATCCGTGAAATGGTTGACCTTTGGAACAGAGTGGCCAGAGGATCACGTGAGATCCTGTTCACCTCGCAGGGAAAAATGAACGAGTGTTGCACGGCCGTGTTCAGCGGTTGGGATTTCTGTGTCCGGAAGGAGAAGAAGGCCTTCATACGACACGAGATGGTCCACAACGAGCTGATGGTAAGCAACGAATGGCCATGAGGTGAAGGGTCAAGAGGGGTAAGAAAATAAGCAGTTGAAGATGCGAGCCTCTGATTTTCTTCTCCTCCATTGTATGATGATAGGCGATTGTGGAAGACGTGCGTCAGGACGAGATTCGTCGGAATCGAACCCGACGAGAACAAATGAAATTGTACACGACACGATTCATCGTCAACGTGGGAGTTGTGTTTGTTCTCATGATCTGCGGTTGTCTTATCTACTACGCCTTCACTCTATCACAGCACGTAAGAAAACAGACACCTGCACACTTAAAAATGATATCTTAAAAATGACACATGTGTGGTCTTAATTTACGATGAAATGTCGTTTAAGACAAT
>JAQGBY010002868.1:0-21198 GCA_034698785.1 Mycogona germanica | reverse complement strand
ACGAGAAATATGTGGTGATTACACGAGAGTCTTACACGGAAATTACACGGGCGATTTTAAAACAGTCCATCAATGTCCAGTCTGGCAATCTTAATTGCTGTAGGTTCTTCTGTAATATGTGAAGTACGTAAATGTTTTTACGCTTATGTAAAATGTTTTCCGCGTCGGTGTCCAATATTCAGAATATCATACTAGTATTTCCTCGACGGCTTCATCAACCTGCTAATGTTAATTAAGTTTGAAGGGGAATGGTTAAGTGGTTTTAATTGAAACGACAGTTTCTGTTTGTTCAGATGAATTAATCATATCAAGTTAATGACCTTTCCCCTGTGGATCTGGAAAACACTATTATGGACGATAATTGACGATGAACTCGGTTGATTTACGGAGGATTTCAGGAGGAACTCGTGTAACTGAGTTTCTTTCGTGTCATCATTATCAATCAAATGGTTCCATCCTCCCCACAAATCACTACAACAGGTACAGTGTATAAATGTACAGCTGTCAAGAGCACACGTATCGCGTGGCAAACGTTTTCGTGAACTAGTCTTGGGAGTGTTGAAGAAGCACGCCATGTCTCGGAAATCCATAAATACATGTATTCCATGTATTCGGGGAATGAGACCAATAAGCAAGGGCATCATCACTCGTACGTTAGGGGCTTAAAAATACTCCACATTAGCGGATTACCTTCGTGTCAACGGTCTCTGTACTACAGATCCGTGCCGCGCTTTGGGAATTAAGAGTTTCCGACAACGCACGCAAAACCGGCCGCGTCAACCCGGAAAAGCTCATCAGACTGCATTAGCAAATCGAAATTGGAAAGTCTGTCGTGAAAATCATGAACGTAGACGGCGCTGTGATCTCTAACGGATGTGGAAAATCATCAACGGTAGCGTTATAGACACCTGCGTTGAGACGGCGATTGCGACTACTGTTCGTGACACTGTCATCATCACATTCAGGGTGCAAGCTGCCAAAATGGGAACATTCACGAAATCCAAATTCAGTTGAGCAATCGCATCTCCATGCGTGTATGCACACAGTTAACATCATCACATAAGAGTCGAAATAGACTTTTTGGCCGACCGGTTTCTGCCACCACGAGGGAGCGCTGGCAATTTACGTGCAACCAGTTTGACCTGCGCACGTACGCTCATGTGTGTTCGTGTGTACATGTACACAGCGTCGGCGTGTGGTGCACCGGCTCGCACAGACCTACATTCAGGTTATAGGCCTGGGCCGATCTGCAGCCGTCGGGCACAAGGTCGCGTTCACCACGACACCCACCACATACACCGAGACACCACCGTCATTGCAAAATACAGTTTTGCCTCCTCAGACCATACGAGCTCAAAACGAATGGCTATTCCGGAAAATTATATATCTTTTTTAAAAGCTATTCTGTCAACAGGACCCTCAAACAATCAACCGGAACAGGTTCTTTAAAAAAATACATATATCAAATTAAGAGCTCAGAGATATCTTGACTACCATGCACGACCATCTATCTCCAAACGTATAGTATGACATCAAACTAGAAACGGTTGACCACTGGTCAACTGCGTAACCCTACATCCCTACCTACCGAACTACCGAATACACCCAAATGCCTACCAAGCCTAGCGAACTTTTAAAAAGATCTGCTGTGCGAATGTAAATTATTGACTTTAACATGACACACGGCAAGACATTCTCATTCAATGCTTTATTCTGAACAATTCGGTGAACGTCCTAACAAATGATGGGGTGAAAGGCAGAGTTGTGTGCAAGTCGATTTTTAAAAAATATTTTAGATTGACAGATTTGCAATTTTTGTGAAAATGCAATCGTGAGATATCAAACTATCGAAATAAAAAGGTGATGTCAAAGCTTTCGTCTAGCGCCAACAGCGGGCAGCACAAGTTGGAAAGGTAAGCAAAACCGTTTTACTCTGTATAACAACTTCTAGTAAAACCTCTTATTCTCGAGAAAGAAACACGACTTACACCCGTATATCTTCAAATCATAGTTGTTGTTGCAACAAAACATTTTTTATTCTGAGAATTGTGATCAATCGAGAATTGCAACGCACCCCTGCTCCTAGGAGGAACAGATGGTTGTGATGGCACTGTCAACTCATCCCGCTCGTCTCCATGTACACGTCACACGTCGCGTACAGTACTTGATAACTTAGGGGAGCTCTGGGGTCTCCGGAGAAGATCACGAAGCGGGTCGCGCATGCATGCACCCGATTACAAAACTCGCTTCGATATTAGATAGATAACTTCCCATGCTCGCTGGGCTTCAGCCTCCGCATTGCTCGCATAACAGTTTCGGTTAGGGAACGAGAGAGGAGAGAAAAAAGCTGAACGCGAGAAGAGATGCGTTTATGAATGGGAAGGGATGGACGGGTGGGTGGTCCACCACCACCATGTTGCCGCGCATGCCGCTTTTTCGTGTTTATAGCTCATGGAGCCAAGGACGCCAGCCGACAATGTGTTCGCCTTGTCTACTACTCTATCTAAGTCGAGTCCGCGGCATGAGGCCGAGCATTTGCGCAATCTCCACCCACTCAATTTAATCTGCGAGGCACGCGTTGTGTAAACGAGAAGAACTTCGTTTGATGCCGCGTTTATTGGATTTAGAATATAGGTGCGTACAAACTGAGCTCAGCATGTTCCTTCCAGCTGCCAAAAATTATCGAATCGCCTTTTTGAAGAATATATATCGTTCCGAAGGAGGTTCTTCTCTGGGGGGTGATGCTATGAACAACTGTTTGGGTCACTGAATCGGTGAATCCGAAAAGTTTACCCGTTTCAGAAGTAACCTCTTATCGCGAAAATAAGACAGAAATTAAATGAATTGATGTTATTTTAATGGTGTGACACCCTGTATATAGCCTACCCCAATTTTTTTGCACGGCCATCGATGCGCGCAAGTTGATTCGAATATATTGGCACCAAGACGGCATATGTAACCATGCAACTTCTCAACGACGTGACAGTGACGTCAGCCTAACAGTTGAACCTGAGAAATACACCGTGTTATTTGTCAAACTCTGCAAACTCTGCATGTCGCAATGCTATCCAGGAGGCACGTCACCTTATTGATGCGATTTTCTTAATCCACTGCATAAAACGAAAAGTGTGCCACATCTTTAAGGGTAACTTGGTGCACCGAATGAGACGTGTGATCACCTCGTATCTCCTAGGCAGACTTGGTGGTCCAACATACTGCACTACGAAATGCTGTTTAATTTTTAGATTAACCCAGATAGTATTCCTAGATAGTATAGTCTAGATTCTGTTTCCCTACTCAGTGCTTTAATAATTGGAGTGGCGCATTATCATGACTACCCCGAAATGTTTACTAATCGAGAGAGCGTCGGGAATCTCTCAACCACCAATTGACCTGCGACGAAAGAGCGCACTACGTCTAGAAGGACGACGCGTCCTGGATGAATACGAAAATCATTGACAGCAGCATCTCCACACGTTCTCAAGTCAGATCTGCGCTAAATCTTCCCAATCTCGGCATCGTAGGCCCTCGTAAGTCGTAACCTAGTAACCGCGTAGCAGCGGCATCCCCGCATGCGCCAAACGGGAACGAGCACGCAAAAGCACTCCCGATAAATTAGCGCACGCGTCGAACCCCCCAAAGTCCTCCAGTCTCCCCACCACCACCCTATCATTTTCCCAACACCCCCACACACCGCCAGAGGCGCGAACGGGTGCATCGACACCCGCCGGCGTCAGCACAATTGAAGCGTGGGGGGAAAGGAGAACAAGAGATGGTAGTCACATGACGCCATACTGCTAGCAGGTTTCGTGTGATGGTGATGGTAAAAAGCCCCTTAATCTCTTTCAATTGCTGGGTTTGGGGGGGGGACCCAATCTTGAAATTGACGTTATCATCCATTTTTGAAACATTACAACAAACCGCTTTCCACGCCTACGAGAGAGACAGTTATTAGTATTAATTAATCAAAGATAAAAGAAGCGATAAAAATTGGTCAACTTAAAATTATCTTTGCACAATCGACGCAAGTCTGACTCAACTTTTGGGTCAGTCCCACTTCCACCTAACTAGACCACTGTTTGGTGGTTTAATGGTGCTGTAAAAAATGATGAAAGCACCTTTAAATGAAATACGAACAACATGCACTGGATGAGAATGGCACATATTCGTCGACAATATTTCCCCAAGAATTGTAAGATATTTTCGACAATCGACTGACTAGACTTGCAGCGAGCACCTCATTGCATAGGAGAGTCGCAAACCTTATGAGGGAAGGTGTCGAGTGGTCGAGAGGATTGCGTGTTTTCCCCGTAGCCCGTGATCGCGGTTTCGATTCCGGCATACACCTTCGGAAATTTTCAGGCGAGAAATTCCTTCACAGGCCTTCTTTCGAAAAAAAAAATAAGTAAAATCATGACCCGTACTTGTACAATATCGGGGGACGTTAAAGATCCCTTTCCTAGGCAGCCTAGGTTAGCCAAAATTTCCAGGTCGCCTACCTGGTGATTATAAGATGTTCGATCACCGGTGAACCTCCTTAATAAATTTTTTAAAGGCAATATTACCAGTTCGTCCCCTTGAAATTTTAAGGGCAGAAGTGCTGGTGGATCTCCTTAACAAATAGCTCAATAGCGGATATGCCAACCAACGACGCAATTAGATAAGTCTCATTTCCAATTTACCCTCTCATTTCCTAGGTGGACACAGGAGGATACGTGTATTGCACATGTGCCTCTTACTCTGGTCGTTCTATGTCGTGACAACCCCCCGTCTAGTTGCGCGGAGACATGTATTTATCGCGGCCAGCTTATCTCCTTCGCTTGTTAATTATCCATGACAGTTGTCGACTTCAAGTGCAGTCTTGTCATTTTACCTGCGTCGCGCACATGTACTACCACCACCACCACCAGCACCAGCACCACGTCCAATCCATTCTCTACCAGTGCGTGCACCCGACGTTTCAATTCGTTTTGCGCACGCCATTGATCCACCCCCGCTCCTTGATTGCCAGCTATCACGCGACCACATCGGCAAGGACAAAGTGCGTGTCTGCCATTTGCCCATCTCACCCAACGAATGTCAGGACGTCAAGTTCAGGTGCCATCGCATGCGTGGACACAAAAATAGAACTTTAAAGCTCGCTTGTGCATCTGTCAATTCAATTAAAAATATTTACAAAATATCTTAATACTCTAGATAATACTCATGTTGTTGCAAATTGTTTCATACAATGTCTCGATTAGATTGCATATGTCATTTTACAGTCGGGTAAGATGGCACAAGTCTAATTAAAAGAAATTCCTGTGACACAGACACGTCGTAAAATTGGTTTTCAGATTCAAGTATTAAATCGTGGAAAAATAAGAACTTACTCCCCAAATAGTACTAACTCGGAACCGACCCTTCTGTCCCTAATAAATCGAATAAATCCTTTTTTTAAATGTCATTACATTTGAGTAATCGTATAACTGACAAATAATTGATCAAATGCTGATGGGACCAGAAACTGATTATTTTTCCAAGCACTTATGTCTGTCACGAGGACATGGACATCATACAGTAGGGGTAGGTGTCATGATGACTCGTTCAATTCCGAAGTTTTCGGGCGACTGAAATTTCTACATGCGACTTAATAGAATAAAGCAGCTGCTGACTGACGTCTTTGCTGCGGACGAGTGTCAATGAAGTCACACATGTGACGAGGATACGAGGTCTCTAGTCGATTCCATCCCCAGGTGCGGTCCATCCTCAGGTGAGAAACGAGTATGTTGGTGCAACGAGTTGCAGTCACACTCTTGTTTTACTTCCACTTCCTCCGAAATTTGGTTTTTTATCCGTTTAATCAATTAACGTTAGTCAACAGGATGTAAAATCCACCAGTGTGTCAGTTATTGAAGGAACAGGAACCAATTAGGTTTTGCTGCTCAACGTTGATACCAGTTCTAGCGTGTTGAACAGAAGTTCAACCGGAATAGACAAACAAAAGGAGCACGCGATTATCGCGCCACCTGCCGTTGCATCTTCACATCACTCGCCGGATCAGTCAATCAACTCAAGGCGTCAATAGACATGAAACCGAGGGGGGATAAAAAAGAACCAAGAAGAGAGGTTGGAGGGTGAGCCAGACATCGGTGCAAATGGGGAACAAGAGCGCCAGTGAGGGGAGATTTGAGTGGGGGAAACGTGGTTTGAAGGGGGGACGATGGCAGGGGGACGTGTGAAGAATATAATTGTGGTTTTGGATTTATTAGGCCGCTCTCTCACTGCGCTAATGGCGCGCGTTGGAGAGACACCAGCTATGCTTATTTATTTTGAACACTTCTCGGATGTCGTCCGCATCATCAAATCGAGTAATTTGATCTATTGAATTTATTCGTCACGTCGGACACTTGGTGGAGGGAGGCAGTATCAATAAATTTGATTGCTGACCTCGATATATATGACTGGCATGGATGTTGTTCGAAGTTTTGAATTACTGGTTTAGTTTATTTATACGGGGGACATTCGATTGGCGATTAGATCCGTCGAGTGAGATCTTGTTTTTATTTGGCCCGAATCTATGAAAGAATAATATTCGAGTTTTTCCCTAATCAAGTTCGGTCAATATCAATTTACCGACGCCGGTATGCATGCCCAGTGGGTGAGCAGCTGACCTCAGACCATTTATATAAACCAGACCTTTGAGTTGAGTTTCTATTTCAACACACACTTTCATTCTTTTTAGGATTGTCCGGATTTGGGAATATGTTTACGCGAGGTATCCGTTAAAAGTGGCAGGTCTCAGGGCGATGGTTTTCTTTCGAAGAACTCCAGTTCGGTTTCGACCATGCAGTCATCAATCGGACTCCATCCCTGGAAGTAATTCGTTATGTCTGCATATAATAGACCTGTCAATTAAGTGGTCCCCATTATTAAAGGCTGTCTATAGGCGACACACGTCACGACCACCACCGCCACAACCCTTTTTCCTCAGTCGACGAACCACGCCTGGCTTCTCCTTATAATTAGACTCCCGAAAGAAATGGCCCCGCAATTTTAAACAGGCTCACGCAATACACTGTAGATGCGTGTGTGCGCAATTTGGCAGACGCATGCGCATTTTGCCAATCCTAATTAACGTGTACTTTTTGAATTACGGCAGTTAAGTTTAATCACCGGGGGCTTTCACAATGCCCATAAAAAAATTGGAATGGATATTTTTTTATTTTTCGTTGCACATGTTGCATACGAATAGAGTTGGCATTTTTTCTTTTTCTTCCTTCAATAAGTTTCACGGTAGGCCTATGTAATTAATATCTCATTGTGTGCACGTTTCGTCACATCAATTAACAGTCAACAATCAACCGCCAATCATCTTTCAATGGTCGGGATAATTTGCTAGACAAATCATTATACTCAATGCCCAATATAGCCAAAGCCCAGTCATTTTGGAGTTATGAATTGAGCTCGATATTACAACATGGCATTTGCGAATGCGCATTAGATATTCCAGCGTCGTTATTAACCATTTTTAATTTAAATTAATACGCAATAAGCAATAATCGGATATTTACGATTCTCTTTACGATTTGCTATTCACGATATCAACTACCAATACAAATAAAATGGTACCAATACAAAGTTTAAAAAAAAAACTGGGAACCTGAAACGTCTCCCTCCTTCAGATAATTTCAGAATGGTTAAACGGAAGTCTCACTACTTCCATTCCTGAAGAAGTTTCTCCCGAAATATTTTTGGAACCGGGAACTGAACCCGCGATCGCAATAAACGTTCACTGGATTCGTATCAGTGAGGTGCGAACATAATTTCTTGTTTACCCGTAGCCTTAGCTAAATTATTATATTTTTATTGATATGTACGTGAAATCTTGACAAAAATATTTGGAATTCCGCTCTTTTCGGTTTGGAGCTCAGGAGGTCACCCGACCAAACAGAATCCGTGAACGCAAGTGTACCTAGGTAGCACGGGTAACATCGTAGTTCCAACGCAAAACGCCAAACGAACTATCTAAACGGCATTAACGCTGGCCCGAAGGCGTTTGATCAACAAACAACCAGTTTTACGCCTCGTAAATCTGTGTCGGCGACAAAAATGGTCGTGCCGAGATTAAATATCTAACCGATTGTTTTTCAATGGCGGGGTCTGGCGTCCATTAGGGCGGTGCATATATCTGCAGTTACAAGGGAGGAGTAGATTGCACTCCAACCCCACCACCTCCACCCTACCAAATGGTGGTAATATAGATACAGCCTGAACATGGAGCGCAATCGCTCGTCAGGGTGGTCTAAAAAAAGGAGACTTTCAGAATGCGCCAACTCAAATGTCGAGTTCTTGCGGCAAAATATGGACTTGTGTTTTTGGTAAGAGTAACCGCTATTTTATTGATTGTTCAGTCGAACGTGGAGACTGGTAAGCGGAACCAATGGAATCAGAGAGACAAGTTTACTTTAAAATAATTTTGCCGATTGTTTAAAATTTCTCTTTCAAAGCGCATTATATTTCTTGCCATTGCCGGTACAACCCCAGGTTTAATCCAACATTCTTTTGACACAAAATGTAGAAAGTTTGAAAATTTTCATTTCATTTTGCACGTTTGGAAATTTTACATTGGATTGCATTCGAAAAAAGACTCCATTTTTTGTGACCACCCTTCATTCTCTAGTTTCAAGATTTTTTATCACCGATAATCATATAATGGGTGAGAGAGGCCAGTTCTCTACATACATGTTACCCCAACCCTATAATCATTATCCCAATTGGGTAGACACATACACACATACATAGAACGTACACAACAAGTGCATGCAACAACGCTCCGAGAACGACTTGGACTTGAGACTTTGGGGCATGCATTTTGCCAATGCCTGACCTACATACATACAGACTCAGTATATAAGCAGCCCGTTATCTCAATTACACAAATACCACGTCGTCTACTACGTACGTGCTCGCTAATATATTTATGCCCAAAGATAGTGAGCCACGTCACATGTATTAGGTTGGCCACCACGAAAGAACTATTATAAAGGTTGACTAGAAACTTTATCACGCAAAAGTGTCTTGGTATGTGAACCAGACCTATCTGATTCGAGAATTGCAACCTAAGACTCAAGTTTTGACGCGGGTTTCTAAACTTTATTATGAATCTGGAATGCTCGATTTGAGTCTGACTCAATCTGATCTCACATTTATACACATTAACTTGCTTTTGTAAACGAAAAACTACATCTCATGGAATTACTCGTATTAAATTGCTGCAGTTATTACTGCAAGAGTTCAACAGCTGTAATCTCAGATCCCAGGGGCTTAGGTGACGAAATATTTCGTAAAAAAAACTTTATATTTCGGATAAGTTGCATCAACAATAATTTTTTACTTTAAAGATGTTGGCAGTTTTATGAACTTTTAAGGGAGAAAAATTCCCAATAAATAACTTTTAAAAAGTTACATATATGCAGAATTGTGTTTTTAAAATTCTGGTAATTTTGGAAATTATTTTTAGTCAGAGTTGTGATTTAAAAATGAAAACGCAAAACCAAAATGTAACATTTTAATATAGAGGTCCCACGAGAGGCTCAAATCTCCAGCCTTGCCATTTTCAATCTCTCATCTCATGTACATGTGACCAAACAAAATAACATTTACATGGAGAACTATTAAGAGATGTCAATATGGGCAATGATTATTAGCTCGTTGGGTCTACTCGCTCGTAATCACCGGTTAAATTCACAGCCGCCGACATTCAGAATTTTTCGTCATCACTTTCTATTCCTATTCTTTTATTTTGTTTTACGTCCATCTCGGCGGGCTAAAGCGCCCTTTTATATAGAAATAAAAGTCGCAAAGGTAAAGAAAGATAAAGAGATCTCTACCCTGGTCTGAAGTCAAGACACGACAAATTAACCCCTTGGGAAGGTTTGATGGAAGAAACGTTGGTGAGCATCCTTCACAACTAGCTCAAGAGAAGTCTACTATTAATCTCCACGAATATTTTGACCCGAGTCACCTATATATATATATATGTATCGTAAAGATATATACATATATATATATATATATATATAATACAAGACAAAAAAAAAGTTGTTTGCTAAATTGATTTTTTTAAGAAGCAGTTTTGATAAGCGCTTAACCGAAACGTGTGGAGCAGAATTTGTTTTTGCACAGCCCATGCATGCGTGCGACGCCAATCAACGGCAACAACAAAAAATCAACTTCCAATTTTCGTTCCGCGCTTTGCAGACCCACTAGTCTAGAACTGTACAGGTGGTCGCCACCACAAAATACTCCAGAGACCCAAATCTAAATCTAAATCTAAACGAGACACTTATTTTTGATTCAAGATTTCGAGTAGGCCTGAAAAAAATTAAACAAAGTGGTCAATTAATTAGGTGACGCCGCATTGCGTGTCACGAGGGTAGGGGAGAGGGTTTCGCCGATGACTGCGTGCGGAAAACCAAATTCCAAACGGAACTTAATAGCATATTGAAAAATCTTGAATCATGCTCAGAGAGCAGCTATCGGGACTACTAGATTAAATTAACCGTTGCCTACGATTATGCCAGATAAATTAATAATGCTACATCACGCCTAACGGACGGCGGAGATTTCGATACAAATTTAAACTTTAAAAATACCTAAACCTCTTATTGATATTTGTTTATAAGGTGCACCAGCGCGTTCGCCCTACACATTGTTCTTGTCCTTGCAATTGTAATAATTTTCCAGAACATTTTTTAAATTTTTGTTTGTGTTATCATTTAATTCTTGTTTAAATGGGCAATTGTCATCCGGTGATCTTGGCTCCATTCCCCGAAACGATTTATTAATTCAAACGTTTTAACTGCCTTTTTTTATAAACACACTCAATTATATAATTTTCTACTCATCATATAGTGGTCCCTATATGCGACGCATTCAGTACAACTTCATTAATTGTACGGGAATCACTGAAGGAACAATTTACCCGACACAACTTTCACGCTGTGACTCTTACTGAATTCAACTCCTATTTCCCCAGAGCCTTAACGAGTCTCAAGTCAAAAGCCTGTTAGGAGAGGACAACCACACCATTCGACCCTCTTGTGAACATATTGTAATTGTAATTCAATAAAGGTCCACAGAAATGTAATAAAATAAAATATTCATAATAAATTCATAATGAAATAGGGATGGAATCCACACCACACCAGGAAATGAAATCCACAGAAATGAATGTTTGACTAGCGTATCGGACGTGGCGAATTCGAATGCGTAAGTTACTGTAAGTCGCCTGTTTTTTAACTTAAAAAATGAAAAACTCAGACAAATTCAAGAATTTAGAAAAGAGCGAATGGATCTCATGGAAACCCATCTTTTCAAAGTGTCATTTTTGGAAGTTTAATATTTTTCTCCAACCTAACGACGGGGGGAAAATATGTCAAACTATTTAACGGCACTACAGAGGCTGTACAACAATTTAGACGCTCGTGGAATGATCTCTCTCAAAGTAAAGAAAAGATGTATCAAATGTAAACAATATCTTAAGCTCACTGTACGAGCAATATACATTCCGAAAAAAGCTGCACCTCAGAACACAACATGTCGTGTATAGGTTATATCTTAATAGCGATCACGAAACTTGTTTCAATAGAACTCTCGTGTATTTTGGCACTGGGAACCCCATTTTCATTAAACACCCAATTTCCAATCAGACACTTATTTTGGCGACTCGATCTCTTCCTCATGTCGTCGGCAAATTGAATCACGTACAGTACTTCGTAGCAATTAGCACGCAAGTACCTCTAATGCGCACAACCTATAATCATAACAACTATGTTTTATGCAAATGAAGGTACAAGGACGCCTACTCAATTTCTGAGAGTGAATCTCCACATCACGCCAATTTGTAACGTACCAAATTGTCAGCCTGTCTAACCAGTAATTTTGCAGTTGTCTTTAATCGCCGTTTTAATTGCATACACTTCGGGCCAACATGTTTAAGGTGAGCCGCAGCTACTCAATGACTATTTTAAGTCAAACAAGCGTCGTGCAAGACTTTCAAATATTTAACAACGGCGCTGTTTATAAAGGACAGGCAGCCAATTATTTATTTACAGTGCTTCGGGCCGAATTCGAGCATCTGCATCGGATCCCTGCAATATATTTATGTGCTCGAAGCGTTGTCTTGATTGGTGTTGGCATTCTTCCATCTATATGAAGCGTTCTTCTGCTTTACTCAGATTTCATTGACTTCAAAAGGAGAGCAACTTCAAACACAAATCAAAGACAAAATTACAATCGAAATTACCTCTAAGATTCGTCGGTGCATATATACCTATTTTTAAACAATGATTAATAATCATGAAAGTGTGTTCTTTGTTTTGTTTTTAATTTCGCCCGCCTCAGCGTTTACTTACGAACGGCTTAACAAAACTGAATACAATTTAAGCTTTAGATACAGTTGCGCAAATTTGTTGTAGAGTGCAAGCCATTTCAGATCTAGATTTTCGAGATATCAATGATTTAAGCATTGTCATTAAAAAGGAAACATTCCAATATGTCGTCTCTACTTGACCAAAATGGCAGAACATTCGAGCGCCAATCTCGTATTATTAATAATACACTTAATCACAAAGTCCACGCATAATTTATACAGTTTTGTTCTCGTAAGTTTGCGCAACTTTACACACTGCACAAGTACATTGCTGCCGCCGGATGGATGGATGGTCATAAAAAATTGTGACTTTCCACACACTACACACACACATATATATATATATATATATATATAGATACTTTTATAGCCACATACACACATAGGCAGGCTGCTGCATACATAGAAGGAAGGACGATTGAGCCGTTTGCACATTGCAAAGGCATAGCCACGCAACGCACGTAGTAATTTCTCTCGAATTTGGACATCAATTTGACTGGAAGTTGACAGTCAAGGTCAGATTGCACACACACAAACACAGCTCTTGCATGCCCACCGAGATGAGATGGTCGGCCAACCTCAAATTACACTGGGCCACATTAAAATGTGAACTCTTGATGCAAAATGTTATTTCGCTTCAACTGGAAAAATCTTTAAATTTTAAACAAGAACCTTTTATCCAGGCACAAGTTTTATTCGAAAGATTTGTCAGTTAACCAAAATCAGTTCAGCCTTTTAAAGGTAAGCCCAAAAACGGCCATTTTTAATTTCGTAAATTTTCGCTTGAAAATAAAGAATAAGAGCTGTCATGCAGTCATAAACAATTTGAATGCTCTTGATGAAAGACGAACTACGTGGAACAATTCCTCTCGACTTAAAACCGAACAGGTACAACGTGTTGGCCGTTCTCGCCGACTGACCAATCAATCAATCAATCAATCCCTGTCCAAACCACGCGGCCCCTCCACTGAACAACGTTGGCCGACCTTCCATGTCGCCTCGTGTGTTGCAAGCGTTGTGGCTCCAAGTGCTGCTGGCCCGACCCGCACATATACATGCACGCCTCCATGAAGGGGCGTCTCTGCCATGTGCCGACGAGAGAACGGCGAATTAAATCGCATTTAATAGCCGACAGACACGTTCCCCACGCAGTCACTCCTCTCTCTCTCTTTCCCCCTATCCCCTACCCTACCCCTCACCCTCTACACGCGTCATCAGAGCACACTGGCGCGCGCGCACGCCAAAAGGGTCCTTTAGGGCCGAACCATCACGATGGCGCAGGCGGTCATCCCCTTTAATTGCGTGGACGCTCTGTTCTACGAGAGCGTATCAATCAATCCCTTGTAGGCACGAACCATATCTCGGGTACTGACGAGAATGTCTTTTTTTTTAAAGAAAAATCAAGAAAGTCCTGAAAAACTTTACCCGACAAATTGTAACCAGTACGGTATCGACGGAACGATCGCAGCAACAATTACGTATACAACAATAAAGTGTAGGTTGTCGTGTGTTGCAAAACCAACACTTTTTGTCAGTGACAGGTTACCAGGTACCGACACGACCATTGTACGACGAGGACATGAGATGTGACGGAAGGCAGTTGACAGTGCCATTGTCAGTTCAACATATGTTATATGTTATGAGTGTGATTGAGGAAAGACAGGTTGAGGACAGGTCCTCAACACGGTGACCGCGGAGGAACCTCGCGTGTAGTCAACAATGCCAATTTTGCAGTACGCTATTTTAGTTCACAGTGTGGAGACGTCATGAAACGATTTATCTGAGCAATTAAAATATCTTAACTAGTTGGCAAATATGTCTCGATTAGTAAAATCACTTTATTCGGTCCGTTACAGTAGAAATTTCTACTGTACCTTACGGAAATAGTGTCGTTGCTACCAGACTAAGTTGAATAATTTTATTTTTGTTCCATATCTGTCTTGACGTCCTAGATGCACCTTTCAATTAACAATTGATTCATCAGACTTGTCAGAGACGAGTTGGAAACGTAAAGACAATCATTTTCAACATGCCTGTTCTCGCAAGACAAGCAAATGTGTTGAGCAATCTATTTTTATTTGTCTTTTTCATAGTTATTTTTTTCCTTCAGACTATTGTCCAAAACCACTGCTACAATAAATTTCCAAACACCCAATCAGATGTGACGACAGAGCGTACCTTGATGGCCTACACGCACTTCGTCATGCGCTCACTTTGTTAAGATCTCTTTTTTTAATCTCTTGTCGCCCGTCAAGGGACGGATTGGTGTAGTCCACACTCGCGTCGGTAAACATATACCGACTTCCTCCACCTATATTGAATTAATTCATCAGTCTATCTATATCTGAACGAACACACACACACACCCTACCCAGCACACAGACGTCCTTGAGTTCCGCAGGAACATACATACAGCACATGGCTCACAATGGTGGACATTGTCTCGGCCGCCAGAGCGAGAAGAGAGACTCTGTGTGGTAATAATAATAATGCGCTGAGCCTGCTGTATGCATAATGTACGTGCGCCGCATGTGTCGACGGTGGATGGATGGATGGTGAGGGGAGGATAGGAGTAGGGGTAGGTGGACACGGTTACAGTCTGTGCGACGTCACATTTATCAGGCCTCGTACAGTAGAGTGCCTCCAGTCTGACGTACAGCATTGTTGTGGCGAACGTTAACCAGGTTTTTTTTAAAAACAAAATTGTATTTTTACCAGGGTCGTTATCCTTGCTCACAAGATTAGAAGTGGGTCCGGCGAGTATCGAACAATTCATTTGAGAACGGATTGTGTTATAGATAGGATTGGGAACATTTGGATTGGCTAACAAATATAGGAGTTAATCAATCAATATATTTTAAAATTAAATTTACGAAAATGCAATTCTATTCAGGTGCAAGCATGTGTCAGTAATGACCAGTATGCTCTGTATTCAAATGAATATTTCGTTCTCGTAGGATTCAGGTTTTTTTTTAAAATAATATTGCTACCTTGAATAGTTTTGAGGTGGTTCTGTCGTCAAAGTTTGGGAGCCGCTGTTCTATTCGCACTCACCTTGCCCGGAGACAAAGGTATGTTGTCGACGGGCACAAAGCGAGCGCGGATGGATAAAAAGCGCGAGGGACCGCCGGGGAAGGGGCTCAACCATCTGTTATTTTTAAAAAAAGCTACTATATCCTGACGAAAACTAGTTCGACCATGAAGGTAAATACGCTGTCACGAATAACAGGCCGTGTGTCCAATGGTTCATACTGCTGATGGCGGCCTGTAATCCGCCTTCCTTTCTACATATTTGTACAGAACGTGTATCAATAATCGGGCTGATTGTCATCTATGCTTTTTTTTAAAAATATTTGTTAAGGGGGCTGATTAGTTATGTCAACCTCAAAGCCCCAAGGTTATTGATCTATTATTGCAATTGCAAAATTGAACGTTTTCACATAATATGATTGTTCTGAGTTTATTCAGTTTTTAAGGACAAAGTTGCACTTTCAAAATCAACTTTAACAAGGTTGACGTCAAAAAAATATACACACTTGAAATAATATGTGGGCAAAGATGTTCATAAGAATATTCATTGCTTCGTATTTGTATACAAATAAACATGACGGCAAAAAATTTGCTCACCAAGTTACACTATTCATCCTCACTTCAATAGTTGCGCCGAATAAACTGGATTCCGATTAAAACCATTGAAACGCCCTAAATTAAATAGACGTCGTAAGGAGGAGAATTTTGAAAAAGGATGCTGATGTCTGTGCCAAGAATCAAGAGAATCTGTCGATATTTCGCGAAGGTGCAATAAAATATAAAACGGCCTCCAGTTTATTGGACCACGCTGTTTCATTGATCATATTTTAATTTTCACTTTAAAATATTCATGTGACGATTTTGAAATAGTTATTTTACAGGCTTGACCGTAAATTTTCAGTAAATCTGTGATTTTTTAAAATATCAGTTTCACGTTCGTGCGATGTGAATTTGTATTGATTCCTTGATTCCCTTTCGCTCTTTTTTTAACTTATGATTGTTGTTGGCGAGTCTGAATTTTCTTTCTAAAGAAACCCACCTCGAATCCCACAATTTTATATAGTACGCTTGTTGCATTTTTCGGCTAGAGAAAGAGAGATAGATGTTCCGAGGTCTTTAGCCGCTGGACAAAAAAATATATTGTTCATCTTTCCATGTTTCCCGCGCCCGAGATTACGGTGCGGGCCGACAAGGTTGAGGTTGAGGAGGGGGAGGAGGCCGGGCAGGTAAACCCGCCTCCAATTACTATTATTATATCGTCTCTCCCGCCCACCACCAGCACGAATAAGATCGAGCAAAAGCGCCGAGAAGGAGCACCCCCGATACGCTCAAGATGTTAACAGTGCAGATCGTGCGCCATCTACGTGCGGTTCAATGAGCGCCCGTCGCGCCGCCTGTCAATAGGAGCGAGCAACCCAAAATTTCATCACCGTTTCTCATCACACTATATATACCGAAGGTCATCTACTCTTTGCCTCGTTGCTCAGAGATGAGACGTGGACGGGCTGATGGAAAATTGGATATGGGTTATACAGTCTGCGTGCGTGCTGAGGCTGGCCTGTTGTTTGTTCGCCGCGCCATGTGAGGGCACTGAACGCTCGCAGGACATGTCTGAGCGCTGTAATATATCAGCGATTGACGCAATTGAAAGTAGGCGCAATAAAAACAATCGGGATATAATCTTCACTTACTAAACCGGGAGATAACTTCTTTAATTTAATAAAAATGGGGGTTGTGAACGGGACAGACCGGACGAAAGAAGATGAACAAGAGTTGGCGATAACTCTTCTAATATAATAATAGTAAACTATTATTTAAAATGAAAAAACTAGAAAACCGTGGGAACTAACGCTACAAATAAGACGATGACGATTCACATCTTTAATTTAATTTAATTAAAATGCCCCTTGAATTTGATGAAACAAATAATAGTCAATAACAAAAAGGAGCCATCAGAATCACAAAATTATATTTTCCTCCAGGATCGAGATAAACAGAAAAACATTTAATTCTGAAGAAGAAAAATATTTTTTCGAAGCTCGATTTGCGATCTTTGTCTCAGAGCAAAGGAGCGAAAAAACTGCTAAAAAAGCTCTTAACTGTAAACCAAAAAGGTGCAGCTTCCAGAAGCGAACGAAGAAGGAGCGAAACGCTCAATTTATGAAAAGAAATCGCTCTATTCTGTTGGGATTCTCGACACCATCCGTTTTCACTGAACGCAGCGCTCCGCTCACGAAATGACATGAACGGCAATGGCACAATAAAAATAAAGCGCTCATGTTTGGCGGGAATTTAAAAGACTACTGACAGCGCCATCTATTAAACAAATATTTCAATGACGTGCGAATGAAGAGTGGAAACGCAAAATATTATCGTGCGAAATATTACCCTTGAATTTTGAATCGCCTATGGAAATGTGAACAACACACAAAATATGCTAAGTGCAAACGCAACAACTCTAAAAAAAATATATATATATTCACGCATTGAGAACAACAGTCAATCAATTTTCCTGAAATATTTAACATTCGAATTTTACAAAAAAAATTATTAATTAAAATTGAGAAAAGTCGAACGATTGTTTCTTCCCCATCAATTTCTTAGCGGATTCGAACCACGATTTTCGAAGACGAAGTTTTTTTAGTTTCCGACTCCGTCCATTAATGCGGTCACAGAAAACTCTCTCGCTGTGCTGCAATTTAATCCAATCTAGCGTCCTCCCCATGTACCGATCATCCCCATTTGTAGGGGTAGTCAATTTATTGTACACGCAGACGCGATTTGTCGTTTATCCGGTTCACTTGGCACTCGATGTGGGCACACAGCAGCCGAAAGCGTTCCCACACATGGATCAATAGATCCGATCCGCGTGGATCCGAGAGAGGGAGTTTTTCCACACGCGATGCACTTTTTCCCCTACACACTAGTAGTGCCACCGTCGGAACAAGTCCACCATGTCCAAGTGTGATGATGATGTCTGATTAAAATATCCAAAAACGACGAAAACCGAAATTCACCCGCGACACACCCTCAACAAAACGCGATACACGGATAAGAATTTTTCCGAAACTTCACCCAATCAGTTTCTCGGGAAGTCCGAACTGACCGATTCAACACGAACTGTTATCCGAACAGAAACACTGAAAAGTGTTTGGCAACTGTGTTGTCGTTCAGTCGTAACTCATTTGGAGAGCTTGGATTACGACGGTCCCGGGTTCGATTCCCGACGCGGGAATCATTTGATTCGAGTAACGAATTATGCGGCCACCAAATAGTGCTACCAGATAGCCACCAAATAGAACCACCCTGGTCACTTTACAATCGTGCTGATTGATTTTATATTTTAATGTGCTGCCAAATTAAGGCACAAATGCGACTTTTAAATTTCGGAATGGACTGCCCGAGAACTGGAATCTGGTGAAATTTCGGAATGACTTGCGAACTTCTGGTTACTGCGATTTTCTCGACGGCGATAAATTCGTTGCGAAGAACGCGAACACAAGACACGTAATCCAACGGAACCTTTTTCGAGGAGATAGACGACGAAGCGAGTCAAAATAAAAAATATCCACAACCGCCAGCAGTCAAGTTTGTTGCCCGATTTCCACACACGTAGTCACGAATCGCTGAGGCTGCAGAGAAAAAATATATTCCACACGCGAGCACACACACAAAACACAAACACACACTAGAATAATCCACCGGAGAAATCCATCGGACGAGTGCTGAATAGACGTTGAGCTTCCTTCGGGTCAATCGTGTTCGTGGATCGATAAATCCGTTAAACCATGTTCGGTTGCTTATCAATCAAAGTTCGTTCATTTCAAACTCATAAAATACTCTGTTCTTTTATATTTTAAAGTGACTACAAAATAAAATCTCGTTAAATATTTCAGGAAAAATGTGGGTATTACGAACTGAAAATCTGCATGTTCCACATTTGTGGGGAGGGCTTTTAGCTAACTTAATTATGCCACAACTCTAGAAAAATAATTAAAAATAACTGTTTTTTTCAATGTGTGAAATAGCAAGCGGTGGAATGTGGTGCAGATCGCTAACTGTACACTAAAAGAAAATAAATGATATGAAACAAGTCTACAGTACCTTTCGTTTGACGTAGAATCCGAAAAATTGCTCTGTTACGAATCAGCTGCAAAAAGAGAAGAAAAAAATTGCGTATAATTAGACTATTCGAGTCAACAAACTTAACGCATGAGTGGATTCCAGCAGCCAATGTCAGACAATGTGAAACAATACTCGGTTCACAACAATGTGTTAAACAATTGTTTAAAAACAGTAAAATAATAAAATATAAATCCAGGACAAGCATGTCAAATGCGACATGAACTAAAGTTATAAAATAATTTGCTAGAACATAAATAACGATTTAAATTTTTTTAATCCAACTCTGCGCAGAAACACTAGGTGGCGCTGAATCTCCACCAGAGGGCAACAGTGTAAGTCCTATGCACAGGGGAGTGAGAAGGCGTGTAACCTCCTCAGATAAAATAAACTATCTCTGATATTTCAGATAAGTGACATTAAAAATAATTATCTACCTGAAAAATTTTGCATTGTTATTTTTGACCATTTTATTGACTTGGAAATTATATATTCCAAATAATAATTACCTATATTCAGAATTATCTTCATTTTGGAAATTATGGAAAATTTACATGTCGATTAATGATTTTGAAAAGACCATTTCGAAATGCAGGGTACTGTATTGTACCACAAGTCTGACGAGGATATAAAACTAATTTATCATTTAATGTGGAACTCAATTGTAATAACTCGTTCAGGGCAGTCCAATGTGGGTCCTAATTTATTGACTTCGTCGATTTATATGTAGCCAAATTAGACCAAGGATAATCTGGGCTGTGGAATCTATACAATGAACGACGTACTGTACATGTATTAGGAAACAGCAACGATACGTGCACGTAACTCCCAAAAAACGAGTGCCAGAATGAAGCCCAACCTGCCTGCCCGCGATGAAGCCTATAGAGATATAGAGTTTAAGAGCAAACACCTGTCAATTAATGACAACAACCATTTTACATAACTGATGTGTTTATTATATCCGAACGTATTGTGTGGGCTGTGCGCCTGCTTTCATCCACAACAGTAGATGAGACATAGATACAAGCGATACGTCAATAGTGATCAGGGGGTGGAGGGGAATATTTGCCTTCCGTCAACGTGGTTTCGAGACAAGTGTTCGTGTATCCCTCCTGAAACCAAATCCCCATTTGAGACCTAAACTGAGAATATCCGAATTTGCGTATCTCTTCCCAACGGAAATATAAAAAAAATCGGAATTGTTATCTCATACTAGAGAAATTGCCCGCTTCGCTCGACGGTGCCAGTCATAGCGGCGAAATTATTTAATAATATTTTTAACCCCCAGTTTTGTGCTGGGCGGTTTTGTTTCACTATGGTGAACTACAGGTGGCGCCTCAAGCTTCAGTAGCGTTGCATTAGTAAAAGCTAAGCACTGCATGCACACTTTTAAACTCAAATTAAGACGTTTGTGTCGACAGAATTCAAATATAAAAAATGTTATGTTAATAAAGAAGGAAATACTGTTTTAATTCTCTACTAATTTGCGTTTTAAATTTTCAAAAAGTTTGATACGCAAAATTAAGATTTGAAATCCCTGGCGCAACTGGTGGAATTCGATTCCCGGCGCGGGCTTTGGCTCGGGGTACTGGTGAAAACGTGCCCCTCACAAAGTGCCTAAGCACTGAGAG
>JAQGBY010002867.1:0-21205 GCA_034698785.1 Mycogona germanica | reverse complement strand
CCCGCGCCGGGAATCGAACCCGGGACCGCCGAGCCACTGCCAGTAACAATACCGACTGGGCTACGACGAGTCGTACATATTTAAATAATTAGCCCTTACTTAGTCAGGAACCCGGCAGATACAAGATCCTTACCTTGGTAGCTTATACTAAGGCTGGGTTTTTTACAAAATATAAGTTGGAAATTCGGTGGTCAATTCCCGGAAAATTCTAAATTATTCATTTTTCTTCGTGGAGTGCGCCTCCACATTTTTCTTTCAAACTGTACTGGAACAAATATTCCATTAATTTATGAGTAATTTAAAAGTGGCCAAGCACATAGTTCTAAGATATTTTTATAGTCATTCCATCACTGAATTCGTGTGTGTCATCTAATTATTCTATTTTTATCTGTCTCTTCTTACCAACTCAACCGCATCGACAACAGATAGTCGACCAAAGATCCGCAACCACTACCGCGCCCACCAGATGTCCATCTGGCTGCGCCTTATACCGGACATCCACCGCCCGGGCGTGACGCCCTTCGTCTCGCCGCAGCACCACCAACTGGACAATCATGACGACCCGTCGCTTTTCGACGGTCAACTGCGGCCCGTCCCTTCCGGCCTGCCCGCCTCCGTCCCGCCGCCACTGCCACCCTTATTCCCGTCGCCGCCCAACAGAGGCGCTACCGGCGCCATCGGACCTGCCAGCAACGTCGCGCGTAACAGCAGCGCCGGCGGCGGCGCGTCTTCCACCACACCGGACCACAGTGGCGCTGCGAACGCCGGCGGCATGAACGTGAATAATGGCGGCGGCGGGCGCAACGGAAGTGACCCCCAGCGGGTGGAGGCGGTACAACAGCCTAACTCGTCCAACCAGCCGGGCAACTATACCACCGCTCTGAGCGTGACGATCGCAGTCGGCTGCTCATTGCTCATCCTAAACGTGCTCATCTTCGCGGGCGTCTACTACCAACGGGATAAAAACCGCGTGCAGGCCAAGGTGGCGGACCGGCCGGCGCCCAATACCAACGCCCACCACGCCCCTGGCGGCAATAACAAGAAGGACAACTGTTACCCGTTGAACGAGGACGGGTGCGGCGGTGGTGGCGGCATCGTGCACCACCACATCCATTCCTCGGCCGTGCGTCCCATGACGGAAACAACGCCCCAGAAGCACCCCAGGACCCCGCCGCCCTCACCCATGTGCAAGGGGCGCCAGCAGCAACAGCAACAGCAGCAGCTGCCCTCCTATATCGATCCGGGTGTGAACATGGCTACGGCCAACAATAGCGGCGTCGCGGCCACCAGCCTCAACATCCCGCGGCCTTCGGTCAAGATGGCCGGTGGTCAGCAGATGCCAGACCAGCTGCTCAGCCTGCCCGAATCGCAGCCTCTGCTGCTACAGAACTTGCAGATGGTGGGCGGCGGTGTCGGAGTGCGCGGTCCGCCCGTGGCGCGAAAGCCCAACATGCAGGAGGTGCGCGTGTGACCCTCGTCTCCGCCGCTCGCGGCCTCTCCATCTTCCCCGACGCGCAACTGCAGCGCTACTAGCGGTGGTGGTGCCCCGCTCGGTCTACGGCGCCTGCTCCAGAAGCCGCCGCAGCGCCAACTTTGCCGCGTGAATCGTGGTGGCGAAGACGGAAGCGTAAGCTATTGTTGTTGCGACGCCGGCCGCGAGTATCGCCACTGAGCAAACCAGTCACGTATGGAGTTTTTTTTATAATTCAGAGGCGCTTTGGTTTCGTTAGAGAATGGCGCCGTTTGTTTCTATCACGCCGGGCCACCATGGTGGACCGGAAGAACGGTAGTGGTGATGGTGGTATCGGATACGTGGAAGTGGAAATCCAGCGGCCGCGTTTCCGGTGTGATAAACTAGCTTGATCGATGTAATTGGTACGTGATCATATGTATAGTCAATCGTTCGTCTCCATACACGAGGATTGTGGTAGCCAAGTGGTTTTCTTTTTCTAAATATTTTTTAGTTGTGCAAACGCGCGCGTGGCAAGTGAAGAGGCCGCCGACGTACACGTATTTGCGGCGATCAGCCAATGGGCGAGCGAGATAGGTGTTGCGATTTACGTTGTTTTATGATGCTCGTTTTGGTCGCGAATGTAGTGTAGGGTTGTTTCGCGGTCACCGGGAAGTGCTGCGAAGAAATTCCATTTTTTAATCAAACGTCCGTAAAAAAAAATAACGAGAAGATGGAACGAAACAGGAGTACACGTCGCAGGAACGTTGTGTGTGTGTAAGGAGAATAATACTAATTTTTGCTCATCAGGCTCATGGGGGCGGTGGATGGAGTGTCCTGGGAAAGGGGAGCTGTCGCCCCCGAGGAGCTGTCCCACGGGTCGCATGGCCCGATTTTTTTCTCTTTTATTTGTTTTTAACTTTCCCACAATTTTTATGCTTTCGTATTCCTGAGAATTGGTCTGTACGAGTGAATGTAAATGTTTTCCCATGAAATTTAAATCAGCACGCGTCAATTTCCTTAAACCGCATATCTGTGTTGCTGTTCACGAATCACTCCATTCTTATGTGATTCCAATTCACCGCTATTGAGATGGAAACAGCCTCAGAGTTCAGTACCACAAAAAATTATATTTGAGAGTTTTCTCGCCGAAAAAAATGGTCTAATCTTCATTCGAAACTGCTCGCTTGTTTAGGAGTGATTCTTGTGACAAATACCAACCCAATCAATCTTGGCATTGTCCTAAAATAGATGTTCGGAGTGCTTATGGCTAGGAATCGGAATTACACTGTATACCGTGTCGGTTTTACTAGTTTTTAACAAAAAATTAGTTTCACGCAATTTCAGGCTAATTGAAATATATTTTTGCAATTTCAAAGCATGACTTGTTATAATAATTTGTATTTTTAGTTATTTCCTCAAACAAAAATCAATTAATTTGTTATTATTATTTATAAACTTCCATTGATTTTCTTAATGCACTTGGGTGAAAGATATTAAATTTTTAAAACTCTTTTTTCCATATTTGTCTCCTTTATATAATTAATATGTTTGTTATCTCTCTCTGATAGCATTCTTAATTCCGATTCCTAATTGTAACATATTTGTTGCACATGCCAGCGGTTTTAACAGGCTCGTCGAGCTTCACGGAACTAAACCCAATTAATTACATATGAACTACGGCTACAAAGGGCAGCCATCTTGTCTCTACTTTATCCAATATTCGTCATTTCTTGTATCACTGTCATAAAATGGTTGCCGTTTTAGGTATCTGTTTAGCCGCTACTCTGACGCCATCTTCACATGAACACTTGGGTCGTTCCGTTCGACGAAGTGTAACTGATATATATAGACGCCTGAAGTCATTAAATTGTTACGGGCGACTATTATGGCGTAGTTTTGGACCAGTAGGAATATTTCGCAAATTGCGTGGTCACCGGCAAATGGTGGTGCAGTAAGAAACACCTGTATTCTGTTGCGAATCAAAGAAAGTGACGCCATATCGTTTCTAGCTAGACACACTTTTTATTAATTATTAGTTGATGTTACTCAGTTCTGTCAGTTCAGGACACATTTGGAATGATTGGTCCAATTTCATGTTTCATTGAACTATCGAAATCAAAAGAGACGAATCAATGCAAATTTTTTACAAAAAAAAAGAAAAAATTTCTAAGAATTTAAAAGTAAAAGAGAAACAAGAATTACAAGTAGGCCAAAAATAAATAAGGATTGAATCGAAAAAATTGAATATTTCATTTGCAGGATATTGGTCAGCCGCCATCAACATCATTACCTCTACCGTACAATGTCAGTATGTTATTGTGTTAATTTATTAGTCGTTGCTTAGTTGTAGTGTTGAATGGAAAAACGTTCTCTTAATCGAAAACGAGATTCGGTGCCATCTTTATTTTACGTTTCCCTACGCAATGGTGCTCCCATAAGGAAAGCGCGGGACAAATTGAACGCGAGCCCCCACAATGAAAGAGTGTGCAAATACTTGGAGGACTGGAGACAATGTACGGACACATGTTTGTTGACACACTGTACATTTGTTTTTTCTTAAATTTGTATAATACGACACTATATCCCAACAAAATTTCAAAACGAAATAAAAAAACTACCAGCTCTAACCAATATCTCCTTACATTTACCCAATTCCTCCCGTCCTTCCCTTCATTGCTCCCAGATTCTCATCAAGACAGCAGCAAACCAATTTGTCATCGAGGTTATATTGTTAACCAGATTACTTGTTAGTAGAGTTTTACGGTTTTGTTCGGAAACACAAGGAGCGAGAGTGACCGACAATTTGGAAGCATATGTACTGTAAAATGTTGTCTGAATAGCCATCAAAGTTATAATGTGTGAACAATTTGTTATACGAGTGAAAGTGACGACTAAAACGGTGGAACGATTTAATGTTCCGAGTGAACAATAAAAAAAGAAAGAACGAGATTTGTTTTTTATATAAAAATTTAACAAAAATTATCTCTTGACTTTTTTTGCCCTGCCAGGTTTTGTATTTTAAAAATTAAAAAAATGGTAACAAGTCAAAAAATGTTGTGGCCTGATGATTTTCTTGTTCCCAGAAATTATTTTTGAACATCGAAATACAGATTCGTGTTTTACACTTTTTCTACGGTGTCTATACGTTGAATGAAATTAAAAGCATTTATCATTCATTTTCTTAGATAATTTAAATATGTATATTTTCAAATTTGGAATTATTACTGTTAAGTAATTTCGTTTTTTCATGTACTATTACGTCATGCAGTGGCTCCTCAAGTTTGATATTTTGACGTTTGATATTTGAATTGATCTAATCGAAAAATATTTGTTTATATTTATTTGTATCTATTTCATTAATTTTGTTTTTTAATAATGTTATTTTATTTTATTCTCTTTATATTTTGGAAAATATTATTCCGGTAAATAGAAATGCATGTGGTTGGAATTGTAACCTGGTGGGATTTGTTATTACGTGAAATTGATAACATCATTCGTTTGAGGTGGAGACGCCACATCTTGTTTTTCAGGCGAGTAAGAGATTAGTAAGAATTTGTTAACGGTTAATTTATTGTGAAATACTAAAAATCCAGATCTCAAATTTCGTAGCTAGACAACTACTATGAGGAACTACCTTCATATAAATTTTTATTTAATTCCGTTAAGTCGTGCGTAAGTTATGTCTCGAACGGACACTTAACTTCTGTTTATAATATATAAGATAAGATATTTGAATCATGTACTGTACATTCAATTCATCAGTTCAATTTTTGTGTTATTCGTATTTCAGTTCAGCATGCGAATTCCTAATAGTTTATGAGTTCGGCAGGTACTTTGCTACCGCTTTCCGATTTGTGTCTTCGTTCACTTCACCTGCAATGATACTAAGGAGAACGCGTGCGACCGTAACCATCCCCACATATCGTCTTTAATCTTGTCAATGCCACTGTTCAGCACCTCAACAATGATCGAAACGTCGAACGATGGGAATAAAGGGGGAGAAGGGGGAGGGGAAAATTATAACAAGTGAATTTTCTTTTGCTACGTCGGAAGAAATAAAATTTGCTCGCTGCACATGGAGGACGACCAAATTGGATCTTTTGAAGCTCGACTAACCAAATCGAATTTCACTTTCACGGGAACAACTTTTTGATCGGTCGAAGCGACGTCTGGAGGACGACGCGCTGTTCCTTGCCGTCTCAGCCACAAACGAAACCGGAAGCCCACGTCCTGCCTGCCGGCTACATACGAGGATCTGGTGACGTCACGACGAGCATATACGGAGCCTCGGTGGTTGTCGATATGTGTATAGATATAGCTCGTCTCGCTGCATGCACCGATGCTATGAACTTCATCCAGACAACTCAGATTATAACTGATTCGCTTCACGGATGAAAGTCTGCCACCGGGATTGTGACACGCACGATTGGACGTGCGATAGCAAGATGGCACTAAACCAGCGAAACCACAACAGTGATGCGCGATACTTTTCGAACGCATGATTCTTTGTAAGTGGCTTGTACACAATTGTGTTACTCGGCAACCAATTCAGGTATTGATCCATATTCTTATTTTAAATTTTTTAACTGCTTGTTTTCTTCATCGTTTAGATCGTTACGTGTATTTGTCGAGCTAAGATCTGACCTTATCGGAGAACATGAGACTACAGTGGAGTCCCAAACACACTTTGAGTCGCACTGGATTTTATCTGGCAGTTTTAAAAATACAAAATTTGTTGCAGTCTTGTGTTGTTCAAGGATTAGGAGAATTGTTGTTGCCAAGACTCTTGACTTTTGACGACATGCGTTTGGTCCAACCGGGACCATGAAACTTGGTATTGAGCCAATCTCTTGCCACCAACTTTTTCTGGATTGAACTCTAAGCTCACCCAAAATGTGCCAATAGACAATGGTTGATCAAGACACGAGGGCACGACATATAATTTTCAAAAAATATTCTGGTGGTCAGAGTTTCCGGTCCACATTGTCCGCAAAAATACAACACCAACAATGGAATACCACTGGCTTGGCGCTTCATCCAAAACAACCATTGGTGCAACCAGGCGTCGCGACAATCGACTGTGAGCGGGGACACCCGCCGGCCCTCCGCCCGCAACACTGTTGCCAATCAGCAGATTACTACGCAATAAAAACGAAACTTACGGAACCCAATCATCGCTAACAGTCTGCAAGCCCTGATTGTCTTTTGGAACTCTTCTTTTTCTTTCCTGGTCGTCGAATTCTCAGTAATAGAGGTTGCACAATTGGAGTCACCTCAGCTTTGACGCGTTCGTTTCTGAGTGGTTTCCAAACACATTTTATCCCGTGGTTTTTCAAATTTCACATGAGTTGTACTGTAGATTTTTGCTTCTCCATACTAGTTCGTTCACTTAAACGCATAGCAAGATTTCTAAATATTCAATAGAAAATCGACTGTTTAAAGTTGAAATCTTCTGTGACTTAAATGAAATCCTACTACAGTATATCGTTAATGTACAATTATTTTACATGGTTTGTTTTTTTATGTCTCGTAAGCTTGAGCAAAAAGGAAATTTTACGCTTTTTTACTTTCACAATCTGACAACTGTTTTATTTTGGACTGTTCACATAGTACAGTATATACCGACACATCGTCCAATCGCTTGGCAAATTTGTCTCGAGATTTACTCGTACCAAGATCTATGGTGCAGAAAAAATCGAATTAGTTGATAAGCAACTATCGATTGCGGTGCACAATGTAATAAACAATTTTAGTGCACTCGAAACAGTGGGGGTAATATTTGAAAGTGGAGGTCATTTGAAACACTTGGGAGCCCAGGGTTAGTAGAAAAATGGGATTATTTAGTTGGAGGCGATAATAAAATAAAATTTATTTTAAAGTTTGACGTCTGATATTTCTTTCTTCCGACTTCAATATTGACAGTTCAATATTATTAAAGGTACACACACACAACACACACACAAATCTGAATTAAACTTAAAATCTCACGTACAATTTTATTGATGTCATTTATATATTTCAATAATAAATATTGTTATAATTGGATCTCCATTTCTCTCTCAGAGTGATTAAGAAAACGACAACAAATATCCGATTCTTCTAGCCCATAATTTATTATCATTTTTATGGGGATTATTTTTGGATCTTGAAGATGTTTTGAAATCCTCAGTTAGATTATCTCATGGCTAGAGAAACGTTCAACCGAAAGCGTATTTATCGAATCTCTAACAAACATTAAATTTTGGTTCGACTGAAATGGATTAAGGCTGAAGATTGTATGGTGTGTGTGTGTGTGTGTGTGTTTGTGCATGTGGATGGAGGTGCAGATGAGGTGAGATTGGAATCGCCCTCGCGCAATTACCTCGTCTCCACAATGCGACAATGTGTTTCTCCCCATTACTAGCTAGTTTTCGATATTACGTGTTGCGCACCCGAACATCTTAATTTCACATGTAAAAACAAAACTTTAGCTCCAATACCGGATGATGTTTCAAAGAAGGTACACCGCCAAAAGAAGACGCATGCGCACCCCATCACGATACAGGATGTACACCTGTGCACATGTATGCGTACACAGAGTTTCAGGATTGTCGTTGACTTGTATTTTATTGAGAATGGGGGGCTCGCTACTATTGTCCAATGGCATAACCAGGTGAATGAGTTTGCGTTGAGTGAGACGTCTTGTGGCTTTTTCACTTTGGCTTGAAGTGGACGCCATTTTGGCGCCACAGCACGGCGCGTTGTCGCGTGAGACGTACGTGCGTTCTCCAACTCGAATGTTTCGTGTATTACAGCTCGATTGTCCCTGCGCGCCATTGTCCGTTCTGCGTGAAAGTACGTCGTGGAGTACGGGGTGGAGGGGTTGGAGGGGGAAGGGGGAAAGGGGGCGCGTATACCTACCCGCGCTGTTGTCGCTCGTAAAAGCACTGAAATTGTGGCACGCGCGCGGGGCGTGGTTCGGAAAACGCCATTTGTCAACGGTCGTAAACAGGGACATCGATAGATTCCTCGGGCCGCGTCTATATACGGGCGGCCATCACACATGCCATATATCGAGTGCTGAGGGAGGCCAAAAAAAAAATTGCGGGTGATCGGAGCGCACATCGATAACGCAACGGCATGTATCGACATTTAGCGCCTGTGCGCGGTCACCCTGGCAAAAGGAAATTCGAGGAATTTGGACAATAAATATGCGTCGACGAATCCGATGACAATGTACGAATAGAAATCGCCTTTCGATTTCCTTGAAAATTTCTTTTGAATTCGTTCACGGTTTGAGCATTCATCATTTCAAGATGACTGACTGCATTATTCGCACTTGATCAGTTTGCAAGTTGATCGTATTTGAATATTCTCGTTACTGATACGATGGATGTAGGTCATCCATCCAATAAGTCGTTTATACTTCAGCTTGGGGTTTTCCGTCGTTTTTTAAAGTGTTTTAATTTTTTAACGCATTCTTTCTTAACAGGCAACCGGTTTCCACTGTCTTATAAAAATATCAACGTCATATTGTATCAGATTAGCAGCAGAAAATTAATAAAAGCAATAATATTTTTGTAAATTGTCTTTACGAAGGTGCTGAAATAAGCTGTCCCTCTGAAGTAGGCAATCAATCATTGCTAGGTGTCTGAGGACAGAAGTAATCCAAGGAGAAAGCATCCCGAAAAGGCCGCCGTCAGAAGCTAAAATTTGCTGCCCCCTCACATTGGCAATCACTACTGGCTGTCTGAGGGAAGGATCAATCCAAAAGGAAAAGATCCGCGGTCAGATACTGAAACAACATTTTCAAGCAATCGCCGAACACATTGTCTGCAAGGAGAATGAAGTGTACCGGAAAACATCGACGTGATCGTTCGTCTTACGATTCGTCCAGCTTTTCCTGTTTTCATTTTTCGCAGAACGGCGCTAAGTTTCATAATGCCTCGTTATTCTGACTTGCAACTTGACCAGCTATACACTGTATAATGCTCCGTACATAAATACACGCATCAGTGACGGCCACCGTTTCGTAAAGTCTGTTGTTCCCCATCACACAAACCGGGCCCCACCCTCTCTCTCTCTCTCTCATACAAGCATAATCATTCGAGCTCGATTGGGTCAGATTTTTTATTCTCTTTCTTTCGTCGGAATCGCCTTTACTTTAGTTTCACCATCCCCCACACTCCCACACACACATACCCTGCCGCCTTCTCTCGCATTCGCTGACGTACAAGTTACTCCCGGCCAGCCCACGGTATATACCCCCCCCCCCAACTGCACCCCTCTATTTCCCGTTCCACTTCTTGGTGTTATTGGCAGTTATTTAGTACCCCCCGAAAGCGTCCCACGGGGGAGTTTTGGAAATGGTTTTATTGGGTGAGTGCGCGGCCCGCCCCGCAGTCGCTCTCTCTCTCTCACTATTTCTCTCTTTCTCTCTAGCCACCACCCCTCACGAAATGAGGAGACTCGACGGTTGTTATGAAACACGGTTTTGCTTTATAGGCAACAAGATATAGCGCCGTTCTCCTCGTTTGTTCGAGAGCAGCGAGCGGAGAACGGAAATTGGGCGTCGGACGAAGCGGCGGGGTGGATTCCAAGCGCGGCGTGGACACCACAATCTGATCATCTAGGTCTAAATAAAAATATTTTTGAGTCCAATCGGTCAGTCGAAAGTCGACCAGTGCTGGCCAAATTTTGGTGGGTTTATTTGTGCTCTATTCTCCGTAATACCTGTACAGAGTACTTAACCCGCTTTCTTTAAAAAGTGTCTTCCATGAAATATTTAAAAAATATATTTAATTTACTCGTAATTGGTTACTAGCAGATACATATATTGGCGATATCATTATTAGAATCATTTATATGGTGGCGACGATACTGAAGTCGTGTATTAGTCTTACATATGTGTTCTTTAACATCATGCGATTTGATGTCATAGCCAAGATATTTAATATAAAATATTAATCCAACAAGAGTTGTTATTTTTGTCTTCAGACATTAAAGCTCGCTTCTTAGCTTTGTTTCAGCGAAATACCTGTTCGTCGCAAGATTTTCTTGGAATTAATCTCATTTATAAATCATCCTATTCTTTAATCCCTAGACGATTAGAGGTGCACCTGTGTTGTTTGCGAACTCGCGGATAAATGTAGTTTAACAACTTTTTGAACTCGGTTGCTAACGATCGTCGCGCAAGCCTCAGAAATAGAGAGTTCTCTAGGATGCAGGTGTTCAAACCAAATATTTAAAGTCGAATAAATTCAGCTTTTGACCCTTATAAACACGTTAGATGTGGTCGCGTCGTCAATGGAACGCACCTCGCCTGTTGTGGTCTACCCACTCGCTCACGTGCAAAACTCTCGAATGCACGAGTCGCCCCAACATCGACGCGCGTTGTTGTTGCACGAGCAGGAGCAAGCACCAACACCGGCGCTATTGGAAAATGTCTTTTCCCTCGTACAGTACATGTATATACGAGTACTGTATATATCTGTATGGTGGAGGAGGAGTAGAGGGGGGAGGCGGTTGAGGCAGCCGCAGAGTCTTGCCCGGGCTCGTAAATTTTATCTCCGAAACAATAGGATTCTTTTAATATTTGAGACATACATTACCTTAAATTATATGGGACCCAAGACTCGGGTAATATGGTAGGGCATCGGATGGCGGGCTAGGCGGGCTGCACTGCTGGAAAAGGGATTTCCTCCTGTGGCCATCTGTCCATCGAAGTGCAAATGGTGCACGCGGTAGATACACGATATCATCCAATGGGTGCTGCGTTTTATCACTAGGTAGCGCTGGTGTCAGGTATCACTGCGCAGGTGACCCCGAATTTTATTTATGGTTGTATAGACTCTTAGTCGAGCCAATTTATATTCAAAGTAAGGAACACTGGTTGCGTTTAAATTTTACAGACGCAATGATAGTCCAAGATAAATATCGATTGTCCATTCGATGATTCTTAGGTTTATTGTAGCTTCAACGGACCAGCTGCGTCTTTGGAACTCCAGAGTGGCATTAAAAAAGGGTGCAATTCAAATTAAATTTTTAATCAGTTTCTTGAATTTCAATTTGTTTGTCAATTAAATATTTTTTATGTCAAAAACATATCCTGGTGTAAATGACTGGGTTAGCAACCTGCCTGAGATCTTATGAGAGTAAATGTTCGCGTACGGACTGAAGGACCACCGGTTGGCGATAGAGGAAATAAATTAGGTAGTGGGGATATACTGTATATATATATATTTACCGGGGAAACGATACAGCTCTCGTCACCCCTCCCCCTTCTCCCCATTGATGTCTCTTGATAAACGCCAGCTTCTCGTTGGGAGAGCAGGGCCTGTTGTTTCCATCAAGTTGTTCGCGTTTCACGACAAAAAGATAACAGGGGAAATAAATGAAAAGACGAGAGGCGAGTTCGAAGACTTACACGTATCTCGACCGAACCTCGAACCTATCATTAAAATGTTAGAAAGTGTGGGGCTACATAGACCCCCTTTTCCTCTTGCCCTTACTACTCGTACCCGTTCCTACCCCATATTTCGACATTATCTAGCCACTATTTGAAAAACATAAATGCGCGCTGTGGTACACATCCTGTTTGAAATAAACAGCATTTCCGCTTAGCCAGTGGCTCGGAAACTTTCTTTTGTTTGAAGCAAATCGATTGAATTAAACATTATACACGTGATAACATGTTTCATGAAGTGAACAGGTGTTCATGGTTCCACGAATCGTATTAAATTTTATTTTCTGCTTGCATTAATTCGAAACAAATGACCTTTTACCACCTCGCACATGTTATAGGAATTTCGAGTGAGTCTTTTATTGTTCGCATAAAATATATGTGCGAGCCTTTCCACACACTTGTGTTCGGTTGATGTTGTTTGTGTTTATCCAGTGCGGACCCACCACCATCAGAGAGCGGACAACCAAATACGATGCTATTCATTCGGGTGTTTTTAATCAGCCTCCGAAAGTGATCCAAGTAGGGATTCTCTAGTATCCTGGGATCAAATAAACGAGAGCTTTCACCGGGAATCAAACTCTGGTCCGTCGCACCACCATCCAGTCCTCCAAACAGCTGGGCTCCGGTAGTGCGATCACGGGTTTGCTGCTTTCTGGTTTCGATTTCGAATAAAACCGAGCGTTTCCTAAATGTACGAGTGTACCTTCAGCGAAGCGTTGTCTATTTTTTTTCGTGGTGTAATTTAATGGCTGTCGGCATCATCATTCGCTTGTTGGATGTCAAAATTGTATTTCCGTCTCCCTCCACACCTCATTTTTTTCCACCCCCTTCTCCACCAACCGCCTCCACGCATTTACAACATCACCTCCAATTCCCCAACCGCGCCGCGTTTCGTTTCAACAACCTCGTATTGAAAAACATGTCAAAGTTTTATGTTGTGCACCGATGAAATATGGAGTTCAGAGTCCTAAGTCCGCCAAATCATCCATCAGCACCAAGTCTGATTTTTCATGTCTTTTTTAATAGGGTCTCCCCATCACCTCCTACATCCAACTACACTCGGTCCTCTTTTTCACTCAGATGTATGAGCCATTGACTTGCCACCGGGGTCTGACGAAAGACACTGATTCCTTTAAGCAGCTGAAAACTGAGTATTTCTAGACCTTCTGTGACGGTCATAAATTTCTAACAATAATATGTCTGGTATGGTTGACTCTAGGAACAGCGAACACTTAACATATTTTTTCAATTTTGATTGATTGTTTACGTGTTGGACAAATTTTGACACAATTGATTTTTTAATTATTGAATACTAAACTCCTCTTTCAATATTTTTTATTTGATGGTTTTTATAAATCCCATTCTTATTAAATAGAACACAATAATTTTCAATTGTTTCCCTAAATAATTATTCTACTCGTATATTATTAAAATATAGTAAATGACACAATATTTCGCATCCCTTCATGTAGCTGCATTTGTTACTGATTTTTACAGTTGTTTCATTAAATTTTTAGTCAGAATTGTGTTTTATTGTGATATTGCCATATTAGGTTTTTCACTTTTACGAGTAAGTCGGGGTCAGAGTTCTGAATCAGTGTTTGTTGAAATTCTTGGTTTCCTTAACAATTCTATAAATACGTGTACTTTTATAACCTGTACAAGATTTTGGATTCTAAATACGACGTTTATAAAGAGTGTCGCGACAGTTTTCGGAACCCTCATAAAAACCTGTTCTATTTTGCCCTCTCCACAGGCTTTCTCAACCGCATGGCCGATCGCTCTCGTCTGGACTCCGGTTGCAAATGGCGGTCATTACGGGCCGCAGAACCGCACCATCCATTCCGACCAACTGACCATTGGTCAAACAAGCAACGTCGTTATGGCTCATAATGTGGGTATCTGGACAAGCAGTGATTGATGTGTGATAAGCGATTTCGTGGCCACCCCCTCCCACACCTCCTTACCCCTACCCCCTCCCCCCTTACCACGACACATCCACATTTCCCACCCCAGCCCTCCTCGCCCGTGACGCCATTCCCCCCCCCCGTTCCCTCAGTTGCAGCTGCCGGTGACAGGGACCGCCATTATCGAACCTAATGAATTATTGCTTTCTCGGTGCGGGACATCGTCGTTCTGTTCCGTCGGGTCACTATTCGTCATTTTTAATAGGAATTGTTCTTGTTTTTCGCATTGTTGGTTGGCTCGACGCTCTGTGGGCGGTTAAAAAATTCATTCACGTAACGACAGAGTAAGAAATGTTGACTGCGTTTTGTGATTCGATTGTCAACTGTAATTGTTGGATAAGCGTAATAAGAAAGAAGGAATAAATGGTGGGGTTTCAATGGTAAACCCTGGTTGCTGCTGGATTGGTTTAAACAATTTTGTTCCTAGGTCTACTGTACCATGAAATATTTACCAAACAAGGGGTGCTAACAGTAATTATTGTTTCACTAGCACGTTAAAGCAATTTATGTTGTAATTTTGAATTTTAAAATACAATTACATGTTTATATTTCTATACCGTTCCTAATTACATTGTTGTGTTATTAACACTATACGAATTGAATCAAATTTTAAGCAACTCCAGTTGTAATTTTCAAGTTTAATATATATAATGAGATTTATATATTTTTATGCCATTCCTAATAACAGTGTACAGAGAGTAATTGTTGTTTCACTAACACGATATGAGTTGAAACGAACTTTAAGCAACTTTTGTTGTAATTTAGAATTTTAATATACAATGACATTTTTGTATTTTCATGACATTACTAATAACTTGAACGATCGAATATATTTATGAAGGACACAATCGCCTCCGGCAGAACAGTCCTATGGAACCCAGAAAATCATTGGTTTCGCAGAACTGCGGCTCATTATTGTTACTCCGTGAGATTACACAGGTGCGATTACGACAGATCTGACAGGACCTCCGATTCGGTGGTCAAGTCGAAGTTGGTCCAGATGACGTCACGAGGAACACAAGTCAGTCGCTTTCAAAATATCTATATACGAGATTATATGACCGCGTATGCCTGGGTGTATGAAATATTTTCGATATTCGTTTGATCGATGTTTGCGTTTTATCTATCCGTTTCTTTCTCGTTTTTCTTGGAAGGAAACCGCCAGCCATGTTGACACGCGAAAACGGTCGGGGCGCCATTACCGTTTAAGACGTGCGGGGGAGTGGATAGGAGACAGGAGGAATGTGGTTAGGCGCAAACCGGTATCGGGACGACAGGTCGGAATGCGTGTGTGCCGTCGTCGCTGTGGATCCGGTTCTATATAGCGCTTGTACCGTACGGTGGCGCCTCCAACAACCCCCTCCTCCCCCACCACCAAATCCGCCTCCCTTCCCCCGCACACGAATTTCTTCGAATAATATAAAAGTCCGGCATAACTGGTGTCGAGACGTTGGCGAATTCCTCTTGATCGACATTTTCTCTCCGAATTGATGGCAGGCGCGGACACGCCGTCTAAACCAATTACCATCATTCTCCTCGGGTTGAGGTAGCGCAGGCGCAACTGAGTCCAACACGAGCTTCATCAACGTTTGCATAGCGAGACTATATTTTTATTTCGTGCTTTTTTGGGGTCCACGCAGTGCTGGCGAAGTGGCATCGGAAAATTGATGCAGAATTGGACATTAACGGACAAAGCATTGTTACCAACATCGCGACAAACCTACACAGTTAAGATAAACGCGAAGTTCTGAATATTCACACTCACTCGTCTGTTGATAACGTCACATTATCAATTCTGAAACTTGAATCAATGACAAATTCTTAGACAGTACACTGTATAAATAGAGCGAGAACGAAAAATGAACCTTCTTTTTGTGTTTCCATTTTATTTCGGCTGCGACATAAAATGGGCGAGCATATTTACGACTGATTGTTCCATGTTGACATTCTCATTTCCTCGCGTTAGTTTAAAGAAGAGCCCCCACTTATACGCATTTTAATAATCCCACATGTCCTACACTAACGTTCTTGTCTGGTAGTGTACAATCTAGGTTCTTAACATTACTCGCTGTCAGTTCTAGTCAGCGCATTGCGCCCGCGCGCATTCCACTCCATTGGAAGAAATCTTATTAAAAGACCCGAAAAACTTGTCCAATAATTCCCGTGTCTGCGCCGTGCCACATAATTCAAAGCAGTTTGGCAGATTGTCAAACACGTTTTCATAAATTCCTTATCAATTGGAAAGTGTGGACCGTTTTTCCTCTATTACGAAATTACATGTAAATTGGTTTATACAACTTAAAGGCACAATTGAGCGCAAGTTTTCCGAGCACTTTTCGGGCTAGATTGGAACACCACATACATATCATATCAGATATTCGTCGGGAACAATAATGTCCTATCTTGCTAGAGAGAGAGAGAGAGAACGCGCGCGCAGCACCAGCCATCGATTATTCCATTTGGTTCGCCCCACCATCAACACACCACCACCACCGCCACCACTACCATGATACTAGCAGCGCCACGCACTGCAAATGCCGAGAGATTTGAGAAATAACGTATGCTCGTTTGTACGATGTAGAACTAGGCACCCCCCACAATACATCGCTAACGCACGCCATTCCATTCTCAACGCAGATGAGATCTATAGGATAGAGAGAATGTTCGCCAGTCAAGTTGGCGCTAACTTGATTGCTGACTTGCCTCATCTATTAGCGTTTTTACATTCGGATAGTTTGAAACGAAGTCCAACAACTCCAATGATGCGTTGAGCATCTTATAACCACCAGCCTTAATAAATTGCGACTGAAGAACCGATAAAGAAAATGCATATCTATGTACAGAGGGTGGTTAGGCAAAAATGAGACAACTCAATATTATAAACGACGAAATATATGACAAATACGAAAATATTTTTATTGGGAAAGAGTTTTTATCATAACATTGTCTTCGTAACTCATAGGTGGCGCTATTTTTCAGAATTTTTTTTTCAAATTTATAAAAATGATTGAAAACATTTTAAAGCAAGTGCAAAAAAAATTTCAGTGAGATGTGATAATTATTAATAAAATTATATAATTTCAAAGTCGTCTCGTTTTTGCCTAGCCACCCTCTGTATTTGCCAAGAATCCATTAAGAACAGTTAAATAATTTGAATGCGGAACATCAAGATTTTCATTTAGTATTTTGTAGAAACACGTTAGAATTTTTAATTACAATTGTGTTTGTTTCTTAATGGTTTGCGATGTTCAAAATTAAATTTTAAAATTATAGCAAAACTCAAACAGGACTATTTAAATTAATTTTTTATTTACGTAATTGAAAAATAATGACATACTGTCTTGTTAATCGAAATTGAATTTTGCCATTTCCAGAGAGAACCAAACTCCGAATGAACGTTCAAGACATGTCTAGTGAATCCGCCTTCACAGATGTCTCAGTTGAGATATATATTTTTTTCCTTATTCCCCTTTAACATGTACAGTACATACGAGTAGCGCCTATAGACGGAAAAGTGCAGCCTAGTGTGAGATTCGGCCCAGAGATAACCAAACGAGTTGACATCAACTTGCAATCGCGTTCGCGCGGAAACACGAGTGTCGCCCCAGTTGACGCTATCGCTCGATAGATGGCAGGCTGATTCGGCACGTAGGCCTACGGAACAATTTTTTCCTGAATGAGACAAGGAAATGTAATGGGGAAGGGTAGAAGCCTCGCGCCATTCCTTTGTGTCAACGGTTTCTCTCCGTGGGATAATTATCCTAACCTCACACATTTGAGTTACAACTCACTGAATATTTGACGTCTCACTAAATGTCCCAGAGAAACGTCTCAGACGATCCGAGATAGTAAAGACCGAATTCAAATTAATTGCGAACACAACTCAACGCTGATTGCGTTTGTGGATGTGTTATGCGGGGAAGCATCAGGGGGAGCTTTTTTGTGTTTGTGGATGTGTTATGCGGGGAAGCATCAGTTTTTTTTTTGTGTTGCAGTAAAATGGCAAATTATTCAATCAAAGAGTGATTGGTATGGCAGTGTTTTTATTTTTATTACGAATTGTTACAAAAGATTCGCAACAATATTTTTGCCTTCCAATAATTATAAATATCTGATGTTGAAAGCCATGTTTTGATCATTCATCTCTCCCTCTACCCATGCGCATCTTTGTAATTTCCCGTGAAAGATCGAAAGCGCCTTGTAAGCTATTTTTTCCCCTTGCTTCGAGTGTGTGTGTGTGTGTGTGGCGACGAGTTTAAATTAGGTTTTTCGATTTTTTCAAGTCGCGGCTAGTTTTCGCCAGTGGTCCTGAAATATTTTTTGTCGATGTTAATTATTTGTTATGGCGGAGTGGGTGAAAAGGGTTGCTACCGTACCGAGTATTGCCTTCTCGAAATGAAAAAATGAGCAATGGAGAGAAAATTGCACCGATTTTTTTCTAGAAGCTCAAATTGGGAGATGGAAAAAATGTTTCTATCTTTTTGTGCAGACAGAGGTTGACATGTCGAAAATAAAAATCCTGGTTTCCTACATATATATTTTTTTGCGTCTGTAATAAGTCCGATAAATCGATTTTCAGGACTGATTTTTCCAGTTGCTGCACTGCCATTTTAACTCAACCTTTCAATAGTTACCGGTTTATGAATTTACTTTAGATGGTCTGATTTTCTCCTTATGTATGATTTTCTCCTTATGGTACAGCAAGTCTATGAAATGTCTTGGCAACAAAAAAACATGTAATAACAGCATACTTAATAGTATAATCAGATAATTAATTTGTTTGGAGTTATATCGAATATATAACTTCACTGTAGTCATTGTACTACATGATTTTCTGTACCCCTCGTGGTGCTTTGGCACTGTGTGAGGGGCACATTTTCACCAGTACCCCGGGATCGAAATTATCGAGATCCATGTGGTTTCATTTTAAATTTTGGTTTCATGAAAACGATCAAAAGAATATAGGTAGAAATATAAAAATATTCCAGTAATAATTATTTAAGAGTTAATTGTTACAAAATTGTAGCTGCTTCAATTTTAGCGGCATTATGATTGTTTTATTTTTAAAAAATTTAAAACTTATTTTTAGCAAACGTCATAATCTTTCATCAAAAAAACATGTAGTATGCTTTAAGAAAGAGCATGTACCACGTATTTGCATGTGCACGTACATGTACATGAGTATTTTATGGTCTACCACAAATTACTGGATAGCGAAGCTCTTTCCACTGCCATTCTAGAAATACGACCAAAACATTGTTTCCTAGATCTAGAACACAGAAATATCTGTTCACAACGGAATAGCTTTTTCTTGGCAACCATCGGGTCTTCTGTTGCACTTTTATCCTCGGTGTGTTCGGTCGACGAAAGAATGCGAGTGTCCGTCGGTTATTAGTCGTTTATTGTTATTCCCCCGTTGGCCACACCAGCAACTTTTATTGGCTAACCCTACCGCGAATTCACTTTCAGTACTTTGCGTAAGTCTCGTTTTAGTGGCCGACAAGACAGGCGAATAGGAAAGCCCGATGCCAAAAAAATCGGGGACGAATTTTTCCGAGCACTAGCACCGAGTTACAGTATTTTCTCGCATTGTTGTTTTTTCTTCTCCCTGATGCATTTTTTTTCTTCTTTTTCGTCCTTTGCAGCCAATAGAAAACTCGTTGGACAGTGTTGCCAAATACCGTTTAACGATCGCTAAGTTCCAACGCTGTCAGCTCGTTATTTTATTCCCAGCGGAAGTATTTGACGCGCGCCCCACTTTGTCAAGTCGTAAATGGTAAGGGTTGCGAGTGCTCTGCCGAGGATCGAATGTGTTATTAAACTCGTAGCAAATACTTTTTGTGTTCACCTAACAATTACTTTCTGTGTGCACATATCACCTATGAAGCTACTAAATTCTGAATTTTGTTCATGGGACCGCAAAACCAACATTCCCTAGTGATGGTCTGCCCAGCGTTGCTCGCCCATTGTTGCTAACATCTTGAATTGAAAATAAGAACAGTGTGGAATTTATGTTGCAACCAGATAATGAAGTTAATGTGCTCAGCTATACAGAGTACTGTATTTATTTTCAGTTGTGAGAAAACGATGTTCTGGAAGAAATTGCTGCAACAACAACAAAAAATAATCACACACTTCAAACTGTTCCTAGTTCAACGTGTCCTTATTTATCTTGTCATCGAAGCCATAATTCATGAGCAGAACCATAGGTGCGTGGGTGGCCGGAATTGCAGATCGCAAGGTATATTGACTCTAGTAGTCCAGGACACATCCGTTTTAGTTGGCATCGTGAAGATCTGACTGCTATTGGACGGATGCCCGAGTCATTTAGCAGGAGTGTACGTAGATGTCTTCGACTGAAACGTATTAAATGGCTGTTGATGGAGGATTTCGGATGGCGGACCCATACTGTCTCCACCCCCCACCAAACCCCACCCATCACGTCCCCTATTTGTTTTCCAATTGGCGCGGTTTGTGTACAAAGAGGCATAAAAACGGAGCTTAGCTTCACTCTAATGGCACGTTGAAATTAGGCGGAATAGTCATCGTAAACGAATGGGGTGTGGGTGGCGGTGGTGCTGGTGGGCGAAGTGAGGGGGGTGGGGAGTGGAAACGGCGATGAGGGGGGATAAATGCTTTTAGCGCGCGTACTTATAGGATAATGTCCAAATAAACGTACAAATTGGTACCGACCATCTTTTAGCGTTCTTCCTCTTATCAGGAAGAAGTTTACAATTAGAGACCGTAATTCCCGCTCGTCTTTCAATACACCGGCATGCTAGCTAAGAGAGTTATAGCTACACGCTCTCTTTCACACACTCTCTCTGCAGCTGGTGATTTGCCCAACTGCATTTACACATAATCTCAACCCTTTCTCCAACAGCAGTCGACGCTAATGCTTAGGCCGATTAGCTTCGGATGCGACTTGGCAACCTTTATGGTAAAAGTAAATGAGGAGTTAAAATTCTTACCACTTGTTTCGTGATCAGTCTATTTTTTGTGCCGTCAATAACAATTTTCTGACAAATACTTTGGTGGCATCAGATTCAAGACAAATGTTCTTCGCGTTTTGGAGAGAGCTTTTGGCTTCACGAAACTGCATGATGTTGTTTTCAACTGACGGTTTATCTAAATTGTTCGTTAAATTGGATTCAGGTTAATCAAAGCCGTAATATCAAGTACATATGTATGTATGGCGAATGTTGCGCGAAATCGCCAGTTGCGCTTGCACAACTGTTTTGCTCAAGCGCCATCTAGCGTAAACAAGTACGACTCGTCGTAGCCCAGTCGGTATTGTTACTGGCAGTGGCTCGGCGGTCCCGGGTTCGATTCCCGGCGCGG
>JAQGBY010002866.1:0-21207 GCA_034698785.1 Mycogona germanica | reverse complement strand
GAAAAAAAGACGACCAGAGTCCGGTGCTGTCCCGGAGACAACCCCTATTTCATTATGAATTTATTATGAATTTATTAGGAATATTTTATTTTATGTCCTGTATAAGCCGCACGAATAAAAAATTAGTACAATGGCTACAAATAAAGTGGTTTTACAAATAAAGTGGCGGACTTAACTGAGAAATAAGAATATATCAATGTTTTCTAATTTCAGCCAGACTCAACCGTGAGACGTGAAAATCGTTCACGGAATAATTCTAGACCAGGTATTGAGACGACCCGATTTGCAGTGCATATCGAAGAGCCCGGTCAGATGCTCGTTAGATGCGTCGACAGATATTGATTAGTGTTTCAATACCCGGTGAGCGTGACCCACAATTCCATGTGGTGTGAACCACGCCGTGCTTCTATAGGACTAGAAGCGCGCGCGAGATAAAAATTAAAATCATGTATTGCCTACGTGTTGCCGAGTCCGACCCGCAATCAAGGGAAACGCTAACGTATCCTCCTGGGATCTCTGGCATAAACAATTTCGGGAATTCACAGAATTCGCCAAATAAAATTCCTGATCACAATTGAAATGAAACATTTGAAGGTGCGCTCTCGCTTGAAATATTTAACTATTAATGGACCTTGGAAAGCAATTCTTATAAATTATCTAATATCTCTTAATGTGGTTGATCTACTAAAATCTTATAAATTATCTAATATCTCTTAATGTGGTTGATCTACTAAAATTAAACCAAAAAAGCATCAGAAAATTGCTGAAAAGATAAGTTGCTGACGTTGCAACAAGTCTAACTTTCCGTTGGGCTGAAGCTAGGGACAAACAACCCTTACAAAAATATATGTAATAATTTTTATATATAAGTAATATATTTTTTTCTTCTTTTTAATTCACTGAAGTGACGGGTCACAACAGGAAGATTCTGTACCCCTCTCGGTACTTAAGCACTATGTGAGAGGCACATTTTCACCAGTACCCCGAGCCAAAGCCCGCGCCAGTAACCCGCTAGGAAATTGTACCACTGAAATTTGAATTTAAATTTTTTTTAATTTTTGAAACCGGAAACCCTGAGGGGCGCTTCAAAAATAGCGATATGAAAAATAAAAAAATAAAAAACTTCGACCACTGGGATATAAACCCAAAACTCCATACAAACTTTTTATCAATCCAAGACTAAGCTTAACCACTGGACTACTGAGAAACACATTAATTCGTATGCTTAACTTTGGCGCATATCCCGTGTATGGAATAGACTTAACTTTTATGCAACGTGGTGCGTAAAACGATTTTCAATATTACTACAGTATTTTAAATCGTAGAATAATACTATAGGATCCTGTACAGATACTATGGTAGTACTATACTGTCGTTCTCTACATTTTTGTAAGGGAACCTCCCACCCGCAACTGCATTCAAACAACAAGTTTATCACGTTTAATAAAATACTTCTAAAATGTAATTTTTTGCCAGACAATCACACATTCGTATAAGGCACGGAACGGACTGTTATCCATCGAATAATCCAGGCTAATCCAAGACAAATGAAACATTCGAAGCGCATAGCAACTGCAATTGTGAAGCCAGGAAAGGTAATTTTATGAAGATAACGAATGTGACTGGAGATTCAACTTGAATATGTTTACTTTGTATCAGATATACTCCTCAGTGCTGATTTACTCCCCGGGAACCCTAGGACCTAGGCAGATACCCAGATTCACTTTCATCGAACGAGTAAATAACATGACATGAAAAAACACATTCCTTTTTTTCTTCTTCTCACAAACGAGCATCGTTTTCCTTTTTGTTCTCATTGCCGTCGATGCTGAAATCAGTGGGTCTTGTATCTTTACACCGGGGGCAGGGAAACTCCCAATTCTCGCATCGCTACGGGGGAAGTCGAAATAACGGTTCAACTGTCAACGGTGAAGAATAAAAAAAAAAAGAAAATCAACCACTTGGAAGTCGCTCGAGTTGAATAACGCGCTTGACTTGCGCCACCATCATAACCAGCATGTATTCTATAAGAGTGTCTGAATAGTTGGACGCGACCTATCCCCGATGATCATCGAAATTCTTTACCTGAAACGAGTCGACGTCAGAGCGCGCGAGAGCAAGAAGCGCGGCGGGAATGAAAAGAACAAAAAAAAAAGAACATTCTTCCACTGGACCGCTTGCTATTGGTCAGCTGGTGTTCACTTTCGCCGTTATGTCACAATTAGATAATTGTACGGCTCGATATAGTTGAGGTGGCCCGCGCAGGAAAGGGTATATAAGCGGTAGACTAGAACCTTCACTCCAAACACAATCTCTAGTTTCGGTCTAACCAGTCGGCCACCAAAAAAGCGCTCCGTTTTGCGATTGTTCAAGAACCTGGACTTTTATTCCTCATCGTCATCATGGTTTGCATCAAGGTAAGAGAGAAGGAGATTAACAGAATGTGCGCGAAGATAGTATCTATAGTCGGTCGACGTAAAAATGGTGCCACAGAACAGAAGAAAAAGTAGGATTATATTTTTTCTTCTGAATTCAATAATTTTAAAATTTCTGTGATTCTTCAAAATTTACTTTCGGTATATTTTCTAAAAATATTTTATATTCTGAAAATTAAACATCTTTAACAGCATCAGGATGCTTCCTCTAGTTTTCAAATGTTACACATTACTTTAAATCTAAAATAATTTTCAGTATTTTAAATGTTTACAAATTAACTTTTTCTATTTATGAGATATTGGACATTTTTTAAAACTCGCAATCAATTCTATTTATTAAAATTGTAAACAAATAAACTTGCTTTTGAAGAAAAAATAATACAATATTCAATTTTTCCAGGAGTTTTTAGGCCAGGAATATTTGATTATTTCATTTTTTTAAATAACTTAACAGAAAATCTCAAACAATTTGTGGCAAACGTCCAACATTGATGACCGAATTCAGGGTGCCATTGCGGTGTAATCTACTAATCTACTTTGGGTAGTTTTTGGGTAGAAACACATTTAAAAGAATTATCAATAGACCGTTAAAGGTTGTACAAAAATATAGAAGTTTTGAATATACCCTTAACATTAATAATCATTCCTCCGCAGTTGAATGCACCAAACCCTAGAAGTACGAGTGAACAGAATTTTTTATCGTTTATGCATTTATTTATTCGATGCGCTAGATGAGCGAACAACCAACCTATTGAGATCAAGGATGCTGTATTTGTTGTGTAAAAATAATACGCGGAAGCCTACGGTATACAGAGTAGTGACACACATCCTCACCCATATTTATGACGACACTTATTATTCAGCATATAATTATAATCTGAGAATTGTAAGCTTCTATAGTGTAATAAATGCGCTTGGCTATGGATTTTTTCATGTACTGAGGGCATATTAGTGAATTATTACTCCATCAAAGAATGAAGATCTAAACAATTTATAAACTGAAATTTCAGATAATGTATACTATTGTCAAAATATTCCATTACATGTTTTTCCATTATGACAGTCTCGATGTTACATGTGCAGTGATCAAATAACGACATTTCTTTTTATTGATAGAAATGTAGTGTATAGAGTAATATGTCGCAAATATTCGTTTACAATTTTGTAACCCACAATGTGAAGAAAATCATTGCTGAAAGAGTAATCACTGTCAACGTCATCAGACATCACGTGACCTTCGCAATGACAGCCATCCTTCAGACGCCATATAACCATTTGACGGCTGAATATTTAGACATTAGTGTCGAATAAATACTATCCCTAGTTGGTTCAAGATTTTGAGTAGCTTGACCCTTCCGATGTTGATTTGTAAAGGCCATTTTATTTTGACGTGATTTTGCTTTCCTAATTTCGGTTTTGTGTCACGTCTTAGCTCGTGATCTTGGCTGTGGTTGTGGCCACTGTTGCCGCCTACCCTGCTGCTCCCTACGGCGCACCCCAGGGCTACGGTGGTCAAGCTGGACCTGGATACGTCGAGGAGCCATACGAGGTGAGTGAAAAGATGTGGTGAAATCATCAGGAAATAATTATTGCGCACTTCAAAAGCGAATGACCATAATTATGCATTCTAGTATTTCGGAGAAACTGTAATTACTGATTAAGTCGTCATAGATCACGGTAATTATGCGGCAATCGGTTTAAATGCGCCAAATAGAGGACACGCGGTGTTTCGTCATTCTTTTCTCCGAAGACTGAACAGCTTAGCTAACGTTTCAAATGTCGGAAACTCGCACAGGTGAATGCATAAAATATGAAAAAAGAGGTATTTCAACCATTTCAGATTGCGTCCATCAACCCTAATGTCACAATTATCGAGGCTGAAAATAAACGTATCTTAATTTCATAAAATGCTAATTGCACCAAAACAAAAAACGATGCTAATAAATCTGCATTAATATATCAACGTTTGAAATCAAAGAAAAAACTGACGAGTGTCTCATTTTTTTATTGCGTTTCTAATTAAACAAATCTTTTTAAATAGCGCTCACTAATTTTCAAAAAATACATATTTGCCTCTCAAAATGTTTTTATCACTACAAGTTGAACCGAATTAGCATTGATTATTTGGCGAATCTCATCCGATAAAACCCGAATTGGATTACTTAGCAAAACAAAACTAAAATCACATTAATATAGCGGTTTACTGAACTCGCGATTCTGTCATCTGGATTTGGTCGACACAAAACTAATGTGCTTAATTATTAAGTTTAGCTAAAGCCATCCAATATATTCAAGTTTGAGAAAATTAGAAATTATTTTTTATTTTATGTTTTCATCCAGGGAATACAATGAGTATGCGTTTCGCAGTGAACGTAAAAGAGAGGTTAATGATTTCTCGTAAGAATTTCATTTCACTCGTCATAAAACATTCGTTCAGATCTAAATCAATGAATGTGATTGGCCTCGTAATTAGTCATGCATGGTAAAGTATGACCCATCTTTTCTATTGATGATGGTTTTTTTCTGGTACACACTGGTAAACATCCGTAATATATGCAGCGCTCTATGTAGGCGAAAGACACGGCTGCTAAAAGTTGAACGGATCTATTTTCGAAAAAAAGAAGATTCAATCGAAATACGAGTATTTCAGGAATAAATTCAGCCATCGACAACCAGCTTCTCCCAATTCAATTCAGTACAAACATTATCCACTAATGCGACCATTTGGGAGGTCGGAGTAATCTCAATTGTTGGCACGATCTTCTGAACGTTGTCTTTTGCAAAGTAATATAATTTTAATTTGGTAATGTCATCCTTAATTGTGAAATACTGCGTGCACTTAATGGGATTTTAGTGACACTTGTTATTTTTAGAGTGGCGATTCACGATAACCATCTCTTTATCCGCGATTTAGAAAAACAATATTCCGAAGCGGTTGGTTTTAATTAACAATTGTGTTAGCACTTTACAGATAAATGCGTTGTATTCAGTTTGCACTTTTCACGGAAGCGATCTTGCCTATAACTGTCAAACATGTGTTTTTGTGGTCTTGTTTATTACCGATTGACCTCGTTTTGGTTTTTTTTACTCGATATATATGGAGCACTCTTATTTTCCCCCAATAATTACGAGTAAAAGATACCCGAGCAATTCTCGCTCATGTATTATTAGTACTGTACCGTTGACATCAATTTACAAGCGATTGGAAAAGTATCACACGTATAAATTATAAGCGCTACCAAATATCTACATTTAATTTTACAAAAATGCATTTACAAATTTAAAAGTTTATTAAGCTGACAATGAAAATAATTTTTAAAATGTCGCTAAACGTTTTTCAAAACTTTCACACAAAAATACTTGATGACACTTTGATAATTCTCAAAGCAGCATTTAAAAAATAGCTATCGCCTAAAAAACCACTTTAAAACTATTTTAAAGTGAGCCCTTTGTAATTTCAGCTCTTTTGTGCTAATTTACGGATGAATTTCAAAATATAACAATTACGTATTTCTACGTCAATTTTAACTATTGAGATCGCTAGGCAACATTGGTGGTGCAACAATATGTGCGAATAACTATTGCACATTTACACTAGCTTTAGCAAAGAGGGGGCTCACAAAGTTTGCATCTGGAAGACCTTATACAATTTGAACCTGTGTAGAATTGTATTATTTACCAGACGCTGAATAAAAAATAAAAAAGGGTATATGACTGAATGTCGATTAGAAATTAATTGCCTTATTTTTTCCACGACAGGAGCGAAACTACAAGGTGTACTACTCAGTAAAGGACGACCCATCCTACAACTACCAGACCAGAAATGAGGAGAAGAACGGAAACACCGTCACCGGTCAATACACCGTCCTGGAGCCCACCGGAGAACTGAGGGTAGTCAACTACATCGCCGACGAATACGGATTCCGAGCTGACGTTCAGAACCAAGGTGGATATGGACCGGCCGCACCCCAATACAAGGCACCGGCCGCCGGCGGACGATATTAAAATATCGGAACCGAATCTGCTACGAACCGAAAAATCCGACATCAAGGAACATGAAATCGCGAGCATCAAGGAAGGCCTGCATCTGCTTTGGTTCTTCCTCTCTCTCTTGCCATCAAGTTCGGGTTGCGTTCACATTTTTTGGCTTAGCTAAGAACCCCGAAGCTCAACGCAACGTCTCTGGATGAGCTTAGAGACAGATTACTGAATATAACACTCAATACCGCGGGTGTCCTAATTATGTTTTTAATTTTGCAATTCGTGGTTACACACATATCTCATACTTTCGCTATCTCGCTTGTTTAGTGTTCAGCGTGTTTCGAAACGCGTAACTGAGACAAAAGGATAACGTAATCGAAAAAGGTAAAAAATAGTCCTACTTTTACAGTCCAACCCAGTGAGCTTCGGAATCGCAATTCAGGAATAGAGACACTACAAATGGGAGTCTTTTCTTTTCTTTTCTCTTCATAATGCAATATATGCAAATCGCTTCATTATATATATATATATTTCAAGGCGCACTTTCATTACACGATTACATCGAGAACGCATTCAACATCGAAGACCCCTGTGTAGTTAGTTAAAATAATTTCAACATTTCATTTCGAGGTTGTCTACATTCATTTTGAGGAGCAGTGAAGTAAGATTTACGAAGGACAGCGAGAAGAAACACATCATCATCATCCACAGATCGACTTTCATTAAATGGAAATGCGTTGGCCAAGAGCGATTTCGCCTATTTGAAAATCAGAAGAAATATAAATGGATTGATCAGCGTTTTCATTTTCACTAATACCACCACCATCTTTCATATTGTTTTACATTCTTTTCGCCGAATGTGTGTGTGTGTCTACCTACATTCAGGCGCGTCTGCATATCACGTTGCCTTATTTATTAGTGTACATTTTATAATAAATTTCTACTTCGTGACAAAGAAATTGGTTTCACCGCGTCGGCTATCTTCATTTGCGTTCTGTGAAGCGTGCATGACTACTACTACTACTAAGCATCCGCCAGCGTGTGTAAGCTATGTAAGGAGTTCCTCAATAAAAACTCGAAAGACGGGCATTGCGCGGATAGGTGAAACACAAATCTAACCGAATGTTGTTGATGGAAAAAAAAACCATCGATCGAAACTAATTAAAAACAAACGAGTTGCAGTGCAGTGGGACACGATAACATTAACCGCATTTCCTGAATTTCACGTTTGCAGTACCTTTGTTTTTGTAATAAGAGGATAAACAATACAGACAGGAATTCATATGTGTTAAAAAGGTCTTGTTCACGACATTGCAAAAGGCGGCCAATTTATAACCACAAAAGTCTTTAAATAGTTTCAATGAAATACGTTATAAGCGTCAATAAAATACAGTATATACAAATTTCTCAAAATGAGTAAAGTAGATGACACTACGATTAAAATCAGTAAAAACCAAAATTAATCATAGTTAAATATTAATTATTTAACTGGGGTATTTTTAAATATCAGACACATTCTCGTTTTAAACATTGCATATAGTCTTCAATGCTGTTTTTTGTTGCTCCAACTGGATCATAAATTTTTAATTCACTATTAGTCCAACAATAACAATAAAATGGGGGTTGTCTCCGGGACAGCACCGGACAAAAACAACAGTCAGTCCCGGAGACAACCCCCATTTTATTATTATATTTCAAGTATGATCTTGCCTTTTCTTATATTTTATATCCAATAACGTAGCACATAAACCCACATTTTAAAGAAAACTATAAATAGCTACAACTTCACAATCTACAATGTCGCTATAGTTGCCTTCATTCTTTAGATATAACAAAATGGCGTCAAACGAAATAAATGTATACCGTTGAATATATTGTCCAGATCAAGCAGTCATGTTGTCAATAGCCTAGCACACGAGTCCTTTGAACGTCGAAAATCATTTGAAATTCATTCTCGCAGTGCGCACATCTTTTGAGCATTGCCGAAAGATCTCGCAGTTATTTATTCCGGAATGTTACATATAAACTCACATAAAAACACGCATACATTTTGGCCAACCTAGTTTCGTTGGATCGATTCTTGAACATTAAAATAAAAAAAAATTGGATGCCCATCCCAGCTAGTTGCAAACATGTTCCAGGAAGGAGACACGATTCTGATACAAGCGAAAGTTATAATCACGTCAGACACGTATAATGACGTAGGCCGGTGTGTCAACTATCGTGTTACGTGTCTCGCAAGCCTCGAGAGCGCACAACTTTCGCACAACAAATGCCTGAAGGTGGAGGTTATACAATACACGTCATTAGGACGTCAGATTGATCGACGAATGAAATTCTTGCAATACCTCCTTTTTTCAACGGGCACTGCTAAATGAATACACAAGCACATAACGTAGAGACTAAATACAACATCAAAAGTTTGGGGAAATTCAATTTAATAGGTCACATTAATAATCAGTAGGCCACTGCCGTGGTCATTTGACAGCTTAGTAATTAATGTGATAAAGAATATTTCATTCAGTCAAAGTAAACATTTACTACAAGAAATTTGCAGAATTTGGCAGAACACCTAGAAATTTGCGATAATTAGAAACCATCATCACACTCAATTTATAATACTCAATTTATATATGATCTCCTGTAGTGCTACACTTCACAGTGAATAAAAGGAAATAAAAATATAATTAAATTTTATACCATATCAGAATTTCGAATTCTGTGAATAACTGTGACGATCATATTCTGGAAGACACAAAGAAAATAATAATGGTAACAAATTAATCAATATTATTAAAATCAACCCCTACTTAATGTAACTGCATTTAAACATATGGATATCGTTATATGACTTACTGAATCCTTTGCTAGGTTAGGTGAAAGTTTTGCTAGATTAGAGTAGAAAAAGTCTGATCTAACCCTAAATTGTCTGACCATTTTGAAATTTGCATATTTGGATAAACAACATGCAATATACATACAAATTTGCCACTTGCTATTTCCCCTCTTATTATTTTTTTAATTTACTAAGATACTCGGATGCATTTTTTATATCAAGGATGCTTCAGGGGTCTCTTGTGTGATTTAGTCAAACGAGTTGGTTTATAAAAGGCGTGACAAATATCACGCAAAAACCAGTTATCGACAAGCAATCATAGATGTTTGCCATCTACTGTATAATGCCCACACAGCCGCTATACAATTTTTTTAGCATGCTGTGTATGCAAATATGAGTCGCCGAATGCGGATCGCTATCCTTTGTCAAAGGCTTTCTTGATCTTCTCATGTCACTTCCGCCTGTTGCATAAACACATGCACTCATTCATCGGACTAAGCACAACTTGCTGCTTCGTCAAAAAAACGTCTCACCAGAAACTAATTTAACGTCAAAGCTGTATCTTCAAGACGTTAATTTAACGAGTGGTATGACATAAGAAAACAAACACTCTAATTGGTTCGTACTTGGCGACTAGACACGTACAGGTAAAGCCATTCTCTACAAAGAGACCTTTATAAATGCCCTCAACCATACTTTAAACCTTTTTTATTTTTGAGACAGGGGTGAGTTTTCTTCCGAATGATAATCGACAAATGACCGCAACACAGTTTGCCAATGGTCAGTATTTTAGCATGGACATGTTCAACCCACCTAAATATTTCTGAAATTAAATTAAACCTTTTAGTCAATTCGGGTAGACCTAGAAAGATCCTTATTATGTGTCAGCGATCATTAATAAACTTTAACTTTCATTAAATATCGGAGTTTGTTAAGAATATAATTATTTGTATGAGATGCAGAAACCAGACGCCAGTTTAACATGTATAACAGTATAAAAGTAAATTAAGTTTCCATTCTGCTGGAAAGAAAACAACCAAAAACAAAAACAAAAGAGCATAAGAGCAACGCCGGGTGAATAAGAAAATATATCGAACATCAAAACGTTAAAAAAAATGGGGGTTATCTCCGGGACAGCGCCGGACGAAAAAAGATGTCCGGCGCTGTCCCGGAGACAACCCCCATTTTATTATTATATTTCAAGTACGATCCTGCCTCTTCTTATAAAACGTTTCCTAAGAAACTACGAGTTGGACCTATATAATTAAATATTGAAGTACAAGTGTTTCGGAAAAACCTTGTTCTACTGCTTTATTTTATATGAAAGTAATAAACACATGCAGATATAGTCAGAGCCAGATAAACAATGAAACGATATTCCGGATTATTTTTCTTTTCGAACCTCCGCAACCTGTCGTTTCATGGCGATTATGGCGACCACACAATTTTAATACAACATGGGTGCTTCATGGACAAATCGTGCATCACCCGGCGTATCTCGCCCCTCTATTTGGAGAATTAATAATGCCCGACTTTTGTTTGCAGCAAGGTTTCGAATGCACGATTTTACAGATTCTTCTCTGAAGTGAAATTGATTTGGCTTGGCAGGGGGTGCGGCTTTTCTCAAATCAAAAGCACTCGAAATTGAAAAAACAAGAAAGAAAGCTATTATTTGTCTCATGGTCGAAAACGAATTACCAGAGCCAATCGCTTAATATTTTCAATGCACTCATTTCAATGCCTTGGGCCGTCAGCGTAAAATAGCGTATTCATATAGGCGCGATGTTCACAACAGCTCAATAGGAGTCAATGCGATTTAAATCAATGGGCCTCAGTGGACCACTTCTGTCGCATTTTCAAAATCATATCCAGTACTTGCGAGAAATGCCGCTCCATTTGCCGGCGTATTCTTTCTTGCCTAATTGTGAAATACTTGAATAAAGAAAACCTGTGGTGACCCAAAATTCTGGTCAGAATTTTATTTTATTACTTTTATATTTTTAATTCAATTTAGTGTAATATCACTACAGGATTTACTGTACCCATCTTGGTGCCTAGGCACTATTTGAGGGGTACATCAATTAAAACTGAAGCTATAAATACTTCCAGTGGCAGAAGAAATCTAGTCAGCTTCTGTTATTTCGGTACGTAACATATAATATTGTTGAAAATGATTCAAGCTGATTATAATTAAAAGACATTTTTACAAAAAATAAAAAATTTCATTTTGTACAGAATTTATTACGCTTTAGAAGAATTGCTAGTATATTGATAGTAATAATAAAACAAAGTTCAATTGACCCCAGTAAACTTGTGTTCCAGAATATCCCTATAAATTGTGTTTCAAATGTTTTGCGACCAAAATCGCAGTTTGGGGGCACAATTCTGCCTATAAACTGTGTTAGGTTTTCTTTACTGAACGCCATTTTGGATCGCCCTAATGAAGTCGTCTTTGATAAGAAAGTTTAAAAATATCATGTTGAATAACAACTATTAAAAATTTCAAGAGAATGAGTCAACATTTCGCAAAGATGTAATACAATTCATATATTTTCCCCAAATTTTATTAATGCCACACTGCTTGCCATCAATAGAATTATTTTATTCGTATTTTCAATTTGTGTACACCTAACAGCTAATAAATCTGCATACACTCGTATTTTTCAATAGTCGCACCAGGTTCAGGCAAAATTAATTATATAAAAATTATGGTATTACAAGTCACCTCAGGTGGCTTCATTTGGGTCGCCAAAGTTTGCAGTGAGCGGTAACTCAACATGTAGCCTAGCGTTCTCTCTATTGGTTTCCAGGTGAACAGAGTCTGCAAAGTAGACGCATTCACAATGGAAAGTGGCGTGACGGACAAAAAAGATTTGCCTCATCACCAAAAAATAATAAAACGATCATTAAGATAGGCGGTGCTCCTCAAGACATAGGGCAGTGAGTTACTACCCGAGAACCCAATTTTCACCTCGTTTCACTAACCTATTGCAACCTTTTTTTTTCAATATTCAAATCTAAAGAATACAGTCAATAAAAAAAATGTTCGCCGCAGTCGCTGGATGTACGTCTGACAACAACAACAATAACGCATGACAGAGCCTCTACAGTACATATTGGATACGAGTTTGTATACCAGGACAGGCCACGCAAATGGTCTACAAATAACAGCAAACTCATTCGCAAACTCAAGAAAATGAAAAGCGTTAGTTTCCCCCCTAAGCCATTGCCATCACCACAATCTCTTCCTCCTTCTCCCGATACACATTATTGGAACTGGAAATTATTTTTCAACAGAATTTCTATACAGCACTATTTCCCGTTTCGGTGAACTATTGAACCGAACAAGGCAAAAATAGGGTAGACGTCATGACTGACGATTCCAAGAAGAAATCTTGAGGAATTGGAAATCCTGTTTCTATTGTTTGGTTTTAAGTCCATATATATATTATAAACTTTTTTTTAAAGAATATTTTATGGGACTGATTGTGACAGAAACTTAAATTAACAACGTCTAAATTAAATTCTTAAAGAAATGTAATAGCGCAGCAGCATTTAGCAATGAAGAAGTTACGAAGTCTCCAGTCACAGCTTATTGGCCACCTCATGTTGCGTCTGAAAATGAATAAACAACGTTAGAAAAATTAATCTCAAAAGACGAATACAAAGGGGTGAGATTTTTTCAAGGTGCTAATAGTCGAAAGTCACAATGGTCCCATTGAATCATAAGAACTCATTGAGGTAAATTCCTGAATCTTTCTAACACTGTTACTTTGTTTCTTGATTGAAAAGCACCAACCAAGAAAGATCCCAACAAGAGATAAAAGGAAGTTTTTTTGTGCGGACGTTAATTGCATATTTCGATGAAAACAAGCACTTGTACATAAAAATATTTCATATCCACAAAGTAAGGCGACTATATTGCATAACATTAGCTTTCGCTGTTCCAAAAATGCGGACTTGTTAAACAGGCGCGCGCTAAAGAGTTGTTCTGGTATAGACCAAAAACAGTAGAATGATATTTTAGGACACTTTCTTTGCTCGGTTATTGGTTATTGATTCTAGGACAAGGCTGAACAAAGGCAGAGTGAAAACGAATCGACCTCGAGACAACAATTAAAAATTAATTGCAAACTATTCACATGCTCTGATTTTATTAATCATAGCAACATTTCGAATCCGAAAACAAATAATGTATCGAATTCCTGAAAAGATTTATCGAGAAAAACAAGTTAGGGCGGTTAGGGCGGAAAAGCTGATAAGACGTACAGATAATTAGATTTCTGTCCCAAAATGTTCTGAAAACGAATTTTAGTTTACAAAATAAAATTAAAAACTAATAAGCAGTTCGATACTATTTTATTTTCATCAAATTGTATGCGTTTAATTGATCCATACTTGAAATTTGGGTGTTTCAGGAATCTTTATTCATTCACTTTCACTGACGACTTAAGCTACCGACATCTACTCCCGCACATTTCTATGGCGCTCACGATTTTTACCACCTAATCCATAGTCACTAAAATCAAAGCATCACGACGATGTTTCACATCGGTCCAGTCTCGCATGTGCTAATTGGGAGTCGTAAAATCTTTCCTACTTTTCGAAATTTCTTCAAAACCCCAATGCGCACATTGCATGCCGGGCAATTTTGATCGAGACTACCCCTATACCTTTAATATCGGTAATTATAATTCCATTGTCAGCGTGTTAATGTCGTTACAAGAACTGGGTTGGTTATTATGTACCGAACCTCTCCTTCTCGAGGTGTCTAGGCGATTAGACATAGCTATACAAGCGTCGAATTGCCAGGAAAAATAATGTATATACACCATTTTGAATCAGTAGCTAACTAATAAACTTTTTTATTAAATGAGCATGCAAGCAATTTCTGACACAGAGTGTGGGTGTGTTCAACTTTTGCAACATTTATATACAAAACATCACAAAACTGTTAATCAATGTAAGCTTCAAAAGAAGAATAACTTTTTTGAAAGTGTTACAATTACAAAACTGTGTAGGACTATCGTACATATCTCAAGCTGCATTCCGTATTTCACAATAGTAAAAAATAACAATTTCTTTCCAAATGTGGGTTACGAGATCGCCACAGTAGATACATATTACACCGATTCTGCTAACAAACAATATTAATATTATTCATTGTACAGTAACATAAAGGGTAAAAAAAAGTTACATAAGCGCAGGAGATGATAAAAATGTTGGCCAACTATCGATTGTTTCCAATATTGTTTCGTAGAAGAATAAAATGGCGAACATATTTATTGAACAACAAAAGTCAAAATTCGCCAATCTCCTTAAAAATAAATTGTATTCTAAATACTTACATATACAATAATATCCTTTTTTTAAACTTATGAAATTATATATTTTTAAGCTTATGAATATCCATTAAAATGAATGACATAATTGAAAAATATGAATTTGAATTTTTAATTTAAATCGTATTGTCCGATCGATTATAATTCGATCGGACACGTTGTACTTTTTTGAAAATTCACCATATCAGAATAAGCATTTTCTAAAATTCTAAATTTTATTTATCGCTGCATGAGGCTCGCAGGGCCAGAGGATGACAGTCCCGAGAAAGCAACAGCTTTTTTTGAATTGCGCGACACCTATTGTAGTCAATACAAACCGGAACAAACGTCCAGACCAGAAAAGAATTTTAAATTTTTACCCCATGTTGATAAAAGAAAGAATTACGCCCCGACGGCGGTTTACTGACTGACTGCCGAATTTACAAGTGCTCATAACCGGGCCACACCACAACTGCCGACCAATGCCGAATAGGTCGGTTGAATAAACCAAACTGATAAACGATTGTGCATGATGTATTGATCAACTGTTTTGCCGTGTTTGTTTGTTTGGTTGAAAATGAAATTACTGAGCGGCAGTGCACAGTCGCAAAATATGTTTTGGTTAATTGGTGGCTTTTTTAAACGTTAATTAAGATTTTTTTAAGAAAAGAAATACTTCAGTTGTCCTGTTAAAAATGTATTCACAAATTAAAAATGAATACGTAAAGACGTCATTCAATTGTATATTGATAGGGACGCAGACAGACTTAAAAACCAAACCTTACAGATTAACCAACAATTGATTGCGCAGTTAATGCGATTAATTGTACTTGCATACAAATCATCATGGACTCAATAAAAAGACAATTCTCAACATATTGGAAGCAATAACCTAACACTAAACGAATAAACGAAACACAATAAACGAAATTTAATGACGCACTCTTCTATGAACATGGAGACGCCGTCTTGTAGTTTGCGGTGATGAGTTTGTTATAGTAAAAAATAATTTTTTTCTTTGAATGGATCGTGCCAGACAAAGCTAATAACTGAAAAAAACACTATGGGAATTAAAGGCATTCTTATGATTGGCTTCTAATGACAAAATGCCTCTGTATCTAATTTCGCCAGGTTTCTTTTCTAAATAAATACACTGTAGATTTTAGGCGCAGTCAGAAGATACGGACTTATGCCAACAAGTTTCACAAAAGAAGACCATTTTGTGGTTTTAATTCTGAAAATTTTAACAATGCAAGGAAATTGGATTATTATATTATGTATTACTATTTACAGCTATTAAAACAATTATTTTACAAATCAAAAAATTCTTAATACCTGTTCAAGCGTTAATCCTAGCTACAGAAGAAATAAATTTGAAAACTAAAATAAATAATAATACAATAAAAATAATGTGCTAAGCGAAAAATTGAACAATATCTCTAGCATCTATATGCTCCTATATCAACATTACAAAGCCTAATTGTGCAGCACTAAGATTTCTGAAGAATAGCTTGGCTGCTATTTATTAGACAAAATTACAATTGTCCTATCAGTAAAATACATTTTTAATAGCAATATTACATGCCTAGTACATTGCACATTTCTTTCTTTGATAAATGTGCACGAACACTATTTTCCTAACGTCACTTTCAATTTAATTTCTGCTAAACTAACCGTTTCTAACACTCTAACAGAGGGGCAGGTCTACAAATTCGATGCTTCTTCCAACATGGGCGGATTCACGGCATTCCACACTCACACATAGCATAGTTGTTCGAGAGTGAATAATAAGAAAAAAACTATGTACGAGTATTTGATTACCTCGCTTCTTCTCATTAGGCAAAATCGTCGCCCATCGCAATCCTATTGGCCAACCCAACGAGACAAAAAAATGGAAAAATTCCAAAATGCAGTCTGCGATTTGTGAGGACAGTAATGTACGCGTTATAAAATATTTTCGCGGTGCATTATGGGACATGGTCACAGGGGCTGTGCTCGTGCCGATCAGCGTGACGCTTTCAATGATGACCTACTTGAGGAAATCTCTCCCCTGTATATATAAGACCAACGGACCTGATGGAGGAACATCAAATCCAATTTGAACATCAGTGCAGCAAGCAACAGCGAAGCTGAGCCAATACCGGACTATTTAATCTATCTCGACACTGTGTGCAATTCGTAGGAAGTCAAGCAAGAAGCAAAAATGGTGAATTCAAAGGTGAGTTTATTGTGCAAACGCGATTCGAAAAGCGTCGCAAAGACGCAAAATCATCGCTCCACAGGACCTGTAAAAATACCTACAATTTTCACACATATCCAAAATGCTGAACCAGCTCTAACTAAAAACTAAGGAGAATCCAACACACCCAAACTACTTGGCAAAATTGAAACTATTTGAGATTCGAATATCGCTCGCATGCAACTTTGTTTTTAATCGGTATAATTTTTGAAAACAATTTCTGCCAAGTCATAAGTTTTCGACCGAACGTTATCCTGTGACATTAATCTATCGGGAGATAGTCATGTTCGATCGCGTAAAGAATCAATCCAAGATAAAATTGAGACCACCTAGCGGTAAACAACCGTATGTATGATGAATGAAAAAAATGACTTCGTACTGGGGGTGCTTCATCTTTTCGGAATTGGTTGAGTAGGAAGAATAAACGCAAACCATAAAGATGGTCGACCAACAACGTTATGGTATTTTCTGGCCCACTCATATCTAGGATTTCTAGGACAGGGTTTTTAGGATACTCGTCTGTGACAGCTAATTGGCGCGTCCTACCGCTAGGAGGCCCAACGACGAATCGCAGCCCGACCCCGGGTTCCCGGTTCCATTCCTGGCGTGGGTTCTCGTTTATTCGATCCCAGGGTACGGACAAAAGCGTGACCCTCAAATTGTTGAGAGAGCTTAGAGATATGGAAAATCTCTTAAAGCAAGTACACCTATCCAACTTGTGCTGCCCTCTATCGGCGCTATGCAAGAGTTTCGGGTTACTTGACATTTTCAAACGATAGTTTATTTAACACGCCATGATTGCATTTTACTCGAAAATTGGACATATCGCATTAAACCACTCTGCCTTTCATCCATTCGTATCTTGAAGTGATAGTTACTTCAGTAAATTAAAGTAAAATAAAAATTACAATAATAAAAATATATTGAGAATTCAATTCAGATTTTTCTAAATACTGTTTTGATCGTCACCTTCTGTGTTAATCATTGATTTCTGATTATCTAAATTGCTTTTCTGTTTTATTTTAGGTCATTGTTCTGTTAGTGGTTGTGGCTGTGGCGATGGCCTATCCATCTGGATACCAACAGGCTCCTCAGCAGCAGCAATATCCAGAGCCATACGAGGTAAGCAAAAAAGCATAAGTGTCCTTTGCATCCAAAATTACAGTATCAAATGATAAAACTACACAAAACATAAGGCACATTGTGCCTAAGCACCAAAAGGGGTACAGAAAATCCTGTAGTGCAGGAACTACAGTGAATTAAAAACAAATAATAATAATAGTTCTATGCTTTGTGGACTACCATAGCTTTCAAAAATGCCAACACTATCAATGCACAACGTGGTAGCGAAATTATTGTTCAAAATTGCCACCGCTCTTATGCACATGCACCTATTCTGCCTTTCGTTATGCGTGAAGTATGCTTAGCAACAGCGCCATCTAGTCAGAAAAAGTAGAAACATCAATCTTTTTAGGCTATGTGCATCCTGATTTTAAAAATTACAAACCTACACTAGACATGCAAACGTTATACTCATACGAATACCCATTACAAATTACCGATGAAGTAAGAAGGGTATTTTTTAAATCAATAAAATATCTCAAAATGAAGGTTAAACTTCTCAATACTTTAAACGTTTTAAACGCATAGTAAAAAATGAATTGTTATTGATAATTGGTAATAATGAAAATTTAAAATAGTTTATCAAAATAAAATTCATTAAAAAAATTCAAATACAAAATTCCGCCTTGGAGTTCTGCCCCAATAACTCGCGCACACAAACGCGTTTAAATGCCACATTATTAATCTTATAAAACATCAAAGGCACCGGTGCAAAAACACCACAACCTCCCACCATAAACATTAAATACTTAAAAGTTCAATTTGGAATCTAACCAGTTTCAAATTTTAGTAGCTTCTGTAATTGAGCACTGGCATGGACGATTCTTCTGGACAAGCCGAAAAATAGTGTGCGCTTGAGAAACAGAATCCCACGTCTGGATGACAATAGAAATCCATTATTTCATTAATTAATTTTAATATTACCCAATGCCGGATCGGGAGCTAAGATGGCAATCACACCTCGCACCCTACAAGTGGGGGTTATGTGCGGTGCGGCTAATGGATGGTTCACAGAAACCTTCTCCTGATGACCGATAGAAACGAAAGTTTAATTTACCTATTGCCTATTGGATAAGAAATTAAGGCTAACCGTGTCCAATCGCTCACTTCATCTAAACAGGAGCGCGACTACAAGTTCTCCTACTCAGTAAAGGACGATCCCACATACAACCAGCAGACCCGAGAGGAGAACAAGTACGGAAACACCATCACTGGCCAGTACACCGTCCTGGAGCCCACCGGAGAGCTGCGAGTGGTCAACTACATCGCCGACGACAATGTAATAATACCATAGTGACTCAAGATCTTTCAGGATTTTCTTATGCGCTTGAGGAGGCTTTGGCAACGATGCCGCCTGATTTTTAACCCCAACCACAATTTTATATACTGTAGTCATGAAAACTGACTAATCATTTATAGTTCTAAATAACTTAAAGCTAATCTAGTACAGAATATTGATTTAACTTATTTTAAACATTCTTCTATAGATAATAAGTTTGCAACGATGCCAGAGCACTCTGTCTAACTGCACCAATCTTAACGCGTAAATATTGGGTGCTGAGTTGAAGATGTATTTTAAAACAATTTGTAATTTCTTTTTCCTAGGGATTCCGCGCTGATGTCCAGAACCAGCCCCAGTCTGGAGGTTACGCAGCACCCGCACCCCAGAAGCAGGCCCCCGCCTATGGCGCACCCAGTGGATACGGTCACTAAGATGGACAGATCCGAAACAGTGAGAACGAAACACATGCTAACACGTATGTGAGATGATAATCAGAGTTCAAAACGATTCTGTCGACAATGAGAGAATCAACAACCGAACCCAGAGCATGAAACATCAAATTCGGGTTCACGATTTCAACATTGTGAAATCCAGAAATATTGCTGGGGAAACAGAAGATGCCACAGATTCCCTAACCATCAGTATCTATTAAGGCTGAAAATGCTAAATACTTGCTATTAATGAAACCGAAACATTACAAAAATATTGTCCGAAACTAGATATCTTAATCAAAATTAATTAAAATTTAAACTGTTTTGGGCGAATATTTCCTGTTATGATAAAAATTAAAAGAATGACGTCTGTGCTTTACTTTAATTCTCTCGAAAAACCAAATCAAAATTCTATCTCGAAACGATACTCTAACAAGGAACTCTAGTAACGATATATCATTAAGTTAAATATTTTTTCTGCAATTTTTTAAAATACAATTCGGCAATTAGCATTTCGCCTTTTAGAGAAACTAATGTATAGGAGTGAGAAGTGTGTATATATGCTGTATTTATGCTGAAAGTTTTATACAAGCAGAATCTGCAATGAAATGTATACAAATGTATTTTTTTTACTGGTATAGAGCCCACAATTACAAACTAAAACACGAAAAAAAAACTAATACCTGTAATTTGATCAGATAACAACAAGCCATGCAAACTAGTGAAATTGGTCAGTCGATCAGTAATAAATCATAAAAAAACGAAAGTTAAAAACGTACATTTTGTTGAATCATAAAATGGCAACAGATTATGTCACAACAAAAATTACAGTAAAAAATAATAAAAGTCAAACGGAACAATTGAATGGTTCAGATCTAATGTTATTTCGATAAAATAGTTAAATGTGACAAATGCTCTAGTTCCTAAACCAACTCTTGTCATGTTACCTGCATATATAGTCATCTGATTTGCTAGTGAACTTTTGTTAAATAGGATCAAAGAATTGAAATAAATTACTCGTATAAACAATTTTTTGTCTTTTGTATTTCACTTCGCTGCATGTCATCCAAAAACCAAAATATTTGTTAATTTTGTCTTTACTCGCAGCTCAACTATTCATGGAATCGAACGCTTTGATAAAATTCTTAATGCGTGAAATCATTGAAACTATTTCTAAAATTATTACTTAATAAATTTAAAATAAGTTCATAACTCACAGTCTACATTTAAATTTCAGCCAGTCTACATTTAAATACCAGAGCGATCCAGTTTGAACCTGACAAAACTAATATCTCTTTGATTGACAGCAAATCCCAATTTCATGATTTAATCTGTTTGTAATTAAAACATCTTTCATTTTCCGCAAATCATATCATAGTTCCCAATTCGGTGTAGGGGGATCGCTAAACACAATTTAAAAACAACGACAACTAGAAACAATAATGAAAATCAATATAATGGCTCCAAAAATTACAGACATAGGGGGAAAAATGCGCTCCATCTAAAGTTAAAATTGGTGTTGATATGACGGTGGACTGTTTTCGAAAGCGTGCTTGGGGG
>JAQGBY010002865.1:0-21210 GCA_034698785.1 Mycogona germanica | reverse complement strand
GATTCACACTTACCGATTTTTCCCACATCCTCATCTCCCGAGGAAAATTAAAAACATTAAATATAAAAGTTTACTTACTTATACAACCCCTATTTCATTATGAATTCGTTATGAATTTATTATGAATATTTTATGTTATTTTATTACAACAACTGATAGTTCAGGCGCCCCACATCCACACCTGATCTTGTAAATATCACATGTCCTCTTTTTATATTGTATCAGCATTGAATGTGATTTCGTTTTGAATTTCATTGAATTTGATATATTTTGCTGTACGTTTGAAATCAGTTTTAATCAAACGCCTAGCCTGACGCTACATTTTATTTGGCACATGAACTAAGTTGTGTGTGCGAAAATTGGCTGCCATTTAGGAAATGGCGATTCGGCCAATGAAGAGATACATCTAAAAATACGATACGATGAATTTGCTAAAAATTCGTAAAAAATCAAGGTCTGATAATTACAAGGTGGAGGAGCTTGAAGGGAGATGGGTCAACTGGATGCATCCCAATTGGCGCTCTTGGTCAAGAGCGCCTGCTCGCCAGCGCACCCGGCGGCGAAAGTGTCCTGTCAGGTGCCGAAACGCACGCACATGCACAGACAAAAAAAACATTCCAAAATACGACGATGACCATTGCCAGATCGGCCATGACGGTACACTGTTTAGCATTACCGCCCTTGACTCCACTGGTGTGGACAACGCTATTCACAATCTCTCATCTGTGCGTTTTCTGCTGAAATCTTATTGGAGTTCGTTCACAGGCAAATGTCAGCTGCTACCATGAGGAAAGTCATCTTGGTGGTTCTTGTCGTCTTGGTCTTGCATCAAACGGAAGCCATCGTTCGGACCCGGAGACAACTATTTGGGCACTTTAACCTCTCCAATGTCGTAGCCTTGCTTCAGAATCATGGAAAGTAGTCGTTCACTTTTTCTCGCATGACCTTGTTTCAACTTCCTGCCCCTCCCTATTTTATGTTATAAACCCCTAGGTATACACTGGCTAAGCATGCTTAATTCAAGCATGCTTAGCAAGGTGCGTTTAGACGTTGAACAGAGTCGGCGCGTGCCGCTCGTCCGTGCTTCAACAACAAATCACTAGACGCTCTCGAATGACAATTCGTCTATCTCAATTGTGCTCAAGAATTCAAATGTGCTTGGGAGGGTGAGTTCATATTTTAATAATATTCGGCCACGTATCGTTTGCTCGACTCTATCTCAAAGGATTATTTTATATCTCAAAGGACCATGTGCTCCAAATCTCAATCACAATTGAAAATTTATCAAGCAACTTGAAACACGCTTACAGCGCATCCCTACTACGCGTGATTCTCCAATATTTGTATTAATTCTGTTTGCAGGTTGGCGAAATTATTGCTGATTTAAAATTCAAAAAGTATTATTTCACTGTTTTCGGTAAAAAGAAATAATTCAAAGCTTTAACTCTTTCTATTACAGATTACGTGAAAACCCAGATCACATGCATTTTGCTTGATGATGATGCTGCGGATGTCCTATGTGACAGAATTGGAGTATTGATACGAAGTAAGTCAAAAGAGTTATATCACCATCTGTAGTGCTATATGCTATTGTGGAGGAATCAAATAAGTTCGATTAGATAGGCTAGGTCATTGCGGTTTATTAGGTTTATGATTAGTGATGATGTTTTCTCACGCGATGCACTGTGACGCGATGCGCTGTGACGCGATGCGCTGTGACGCGATGACTCATTACGGAATTGAAATATTTGAACGTGTGGACACCGTTAACTTGTGACTTAGTTACGAATCTGTCTGTGCTATTGAGTTTGGTAACCACGGTTTTAGAGATATAGCTTTACCAGGTAAACCTTAATTACAAATCATAATTTACTTAAGCATTTATAATATTTATTTAATACTTGCATATTATTATAAATATTTGTTTTTACTGTCTACCCGTCTGGGTTAGTACACATCATCAGGTATTCTGGTTTTTCGAAAATTCGGCCATGTACACTGTAATTGAACATCTCGTACATAGCAATCAATGACGTAATTTCTCTTGCAGAAAATCTTCCGAATGCACTGCGGACCGCCAAATGCGCTGCCACATGTTCGTCCAAAGACAGGAAATGGTTGTTGATGGCGATGGACACCATGAAATCAAAACACGTAGACTTCTGGAATCTGATACTCGAACATTATGCGATTACACCGGATCAACTGGCCAATCTTGACAAATGGGCTGAAGAAGTTAGAAAAGAGCCATAATCAGCGTGAGACCTGGCTTGTATTTTATAAGGTGAAGGTTGGGATAAGTCGGCGGGTGAACTGAAGTTAATATTCTTCTTTTTAAAATATGGTTGTTATCACAAGATATGCATATTTTAAGCGCCATGTTCTCACAAAATAATCAATAGCCTTTAAATTGATATCTGTTATTTCACCAACAAATACACTTATTTTTTGTATTAGGCGTTGCCATAAACAAAATTTAAATGATTGAAATTTCGTATAAAGTTCGTTCTTTGAATAAAAAGAGGATGCTCTTTTTCAGGATACCGATTTTTAAACTGCCAATTTACGTTCATTTTGTAGCTCCTCGATTTTAACGAAAAAAGATGAAATCTGAAATAAGGTATGTGATAGTACCTATAAACCCGCTTTCGTGATAAGCGATTGGAATGTACGTTTTCATACTTACGCTTATTGATTGCTTTACAGCAAATTCTGCATATTATTTTCTGATTTACAGGCTGCCATGAATACAGAATATTTGTGATTTTGATTGGAATTGTGATGTTTGCACATGATAATATGAGTATGTTTGATTCAAATAAAGTGACGTTATGTTATTTAATTAATGAAATATTTCCATCTCTCCAAATGCGATTACCTATTTTTAGACAGTGCACTACAAAAAGTCCAATCTTAAATTTAAGATAACGTTGAATTTAAATCTCGAAAAATTATCTTTTGAGAAAAGATTTTATGTTGCGAGACAATTTTCTTATCATTTTATAAGAAAATGTTGTCTTACTTTCAGCATGCATGAATGTCAATGTGAAAATGAGACGTCTGCAAAATTAGCCATTGTCTTAAACAATCGAAAATTGTCGTATGGATTTTCAAAAATGAGGGCGTTTGTTGAAGTTAAGTTATTTTGACGTAAACACCAATACGTGGCACTCAGAACATATCATATAAGAACAGTCAATAATGTCATTTAAGTTAAAACTTAAATAACATTTACTAGAAGCCGTGCTGCTGATCATGGCTCATCGATTATGTTTGGTGTTTTTTTTCAAACAAAAAATGGATACAATTATTGGAGTTAATTTCTATGGGGCGCCATAACTAGATGAAAGCAAACCTGCAGCACTTCAAAAGTCTTTCATCTCTGCACGGTTCGCATTACCTAAAATTTGATTTTTAAGAGAGCATGAGAGAATTTGATTTTGAGAGAACTTACTTTGTTTTTCTACAACTCAAAATATAAAAACTTATCTTAAATTTAAGATTTTGTATTTGCAGTGTACTAGTTTAGCAGTGTAGCAGTGTAGCACTGCTCCAAGTCCTTAGATGAGGCTTAATCTTCACATTTATAGTGTACCTCGCAGAAAGATACCTAGGGCCTGTTACGAACTATAAGACCTACAATTAGCAACGCTTGCGTATATTTTATGGCAGTGTGCGTCGAGGCGCCAATCAAAACATTTATGAACATGGTTATTAGGTAGGTGCACCTTAGTTCTCACGCAAGAACGCAACACAACTAGCCTGGTATAGGTGAAACCTACGACAGACGAATTTTAATCCTGTACTTCATGTACCCTCTTTACCTGACAGGCTGATATTCTCTCACTAATACTATTATATAGTCAGATAATAGCTACAGGCGTCACTCTGTCACAAAATGGTACGTGGTTCTAGCCTCGTGAAGCATATCAAAATTTATTTCCGAATGAGCGCCGATACTTTTTATTCCTTTTCAGCAAACAGCAAACTCTTTTCGTTCAGAATTACAAATGATTTGCTCTATCATGCGCCCGCAGTTGCACATCAATTGCGAAGACCAACCTTGAAATACCATTCAAAAGTGCGACCTGTTTTTTCCCAAATATAATTGAGACAACATTTTAAAAAATACCATCGAGAGAAATCTCTTGACATTTATAAATGTGCAGGTACATAAGGACCCAGAGGCGAATTTGTCGATAATTCAGATAGGGCGGGCTCGTACTTCAACTCTCGCCGACTAAAATGGACTCAAGTCATTTGCAGATAGACGAAACACTCAATCGCAATTTCAGCTTGATAAAAATCACAGCATCGGGATAATGAAATAATTAGGAGCAAGGTTTTTCTGATCGCGCGAGGCAAATAAACGTGATTTCACCACTGCGTGGCGCTGGTGCGCGAAAACACTTCCGAAAAATCAATCAAAAATACCAGTATTAGACGATGCCATTAGCGAATGTGAGAGGTTTATTAATATTCCTCATCATTTAACCAAATAGGCAAACTGGTACGGCTAATCTATCTCAGATCACGGTTAAAATATTATCATACAATATGTACACACAAGCAGACCCGGAAAGTTTTTTTTAATTCACTGAAGTGGCTCGATTAGATTTAAGCATGCTTACAGTGTAACTAGGCTATTAGTATGCTTGACCAGTTTAACTTGGTATTAACCCCTTGAGACACACTTGAAATTAACATCTTTCTGGTGCTCGGACAAACACAAGACCACTAGCCTGCATTGTCGCACATTAGATTTTTGGCCTGGCTCACACCCCTCAGCTAAACTTGAAATTCGTCGTTCATTTAAGTAATCGGTAATTCATGTTGGACACGCAAAATCGTGAAATTTTACTGAATCTGACCGTATCGGTCAGATTGAGTAAAAGTGTACCCCATTAAATCCCCTAAAGTTATGTGTCTGTCAAAAATATTGAGAATAGGACGTCTTCAATATATACAATAGTTGCAATGGTTTTCATTTTAGCTAATTCTTGTTCATAGTTATTCTATTATTTTATTTGAAGAGTCTATTCGTCTTTTTTCGTCCGGCGCTATCCCGAACACAACTTGCTATTTATTTTATGTATTTGTGCCCAATGTGCCTTTGTGCTTGCCGTTGCTGTCAGGATTGGTGCTACTGCTAGCAGTGATTGCCAACAATTGTGCAGGGCAGCAGATACATACTTAGAAGAGGTGCTGTGGTGAGCTGTGCTGGAGAGATATGGCAGAGACGTAGCAGTGCGGTGTCATATATTTGAATTTGCTGGTAACTTATTTGCCCTTCGTTCGCAAGTAGGCGAGGAATTTCCAATCCACTTTTTCCTTCAACCTAATTATTGTTACTGCTCAACTATCACGAAACATGTTTTCTTGTATATTCAGTTTTCAACATTACCATTAATTCAAGGACTATTATGTTAATTTGTGTTCAAAAGCTATAGAAACATTTACTTTTTATAAAATAATATAATATAATAAAAAAAATAATTGCAGTTGGAAAATGTTGTTTCCGTACGTGCTGCGCCACGCATGATCCTCTTGATGCGAGCCACGCAAGTGGAAATTCATTGAATAATGAATTAATTTCCACTCAGACAGGATCTCGAGCTTTGAACTGTAAAAATTCATTCTTGTGACTTATGACAAGTACACACACAAAAAATTAACCTCCTCTAAAAGAAGTGAGCGAACTGAAGTTGTTTCTCTTATTTTTTCTGCTGTTTGTTCACGTTTATTGCGGATACTTCAGGTATAATGTAAATTAGAAAGAGCGCTGCTCGTCATAGACTAACGAAGTAGTTTCAATTTATCTGTAATAGATGGCAGCACAGCTCAACGAAGTTGCACACATGTGAACGCAAAGATCTCAAAGTAATAGAGTACAGCAGAGCTACAGGTGTGAATAGACCTGTATTCTTTATTACTATGGCGCTCGGTATTCCATTATTACAAAAGTACTGCAGTGGCTACCACAAGACTACCACAGCTGTTGAATAGATATTTTTAAAATCTATATTATAATCTTAAATTTCCGCTTTTTCTTTAAACTCTTTGTCCGGGAGTTTATTTAAGAACGGCTTGACAAAATAGAATAAAATTTGAGCTGTAGATAGATCCGCAAATTTGTAATCGAGTGCAAGTTATTTCAGATCTTTATTTTGCGAATTTCTCGAGAAATAGGAGTTGCAGTTTTAAACATTGCCAACGCTATGCAAGGAATGAAATTCAAATATAACGTCGCCACTTCTCCAAAATGGCGCTGTCGCTATCACGTGCTACCAATGCTGTCAGTCATATTTCCATTTGTACCTGCTTCCACTACTTCCATTTGTTCCATTTGTAAATCGTTAAATACCAGCTACTTAACAGACAGCTATTTAGCAAATTCGGAATAAAATGCTTTTGTGTTTAAGCAGATTGGATAATTAAATTGTCAAGCTTTTGAAGAAGCAATAAAATAAATTTAAAATCACTGTTATGTTGATCACTGTTGGAACGGGGTTTTGAAATATTTGAAAAACATTTCGCTGACATGACGGAGACTTTCGAGCAAAGCTAGGTAATTTCTCTAGTCTATATTATAATCCTGAAAGTTTGTCCTTACTTTTTAATTTTTTTCTTTAATCTCTCCGCCTGTGTGACGTCATTGCCACGACGTCACAACACGTGAGGGAACGGGTTTTTTAAATATTTGAAAAACATTTAGACAAAGCCGGAAAAATTCTCTAGTAAATCGTCGAAAAAATGTATAGAAACCCAATTATGCATTTTAAGATATTTGCATGCACATGTATTTATAGTAGCGAAAGCGAAATTGAATTAAACCGTAGATGTTTTTGATTGTATTCAGCAAAGACTATAATTGCTAAAAGACAAACTTATTAAGTTATTTTAAAACATGGATTTGTAAATAATATTACATGCAGTGACTAAAAATCCAATTCTGCTAGATCAGCTTTTGTTTTCAGGGCTTCAAGTACTTACGCGGAGAGCCCGTATCTGTAGAGACAGAAACAGGAATGTGAGTCACACACGAAAACAAAATTTTACGATATCGCGAGCCCGTTTAATACCTTCTTAATATTTATGTCACGCCCCACCTGGTTGGCCTGGTTCAGCTCTAAAAGCAAAGGAAAAACCCAGCTGGAGGCGAGATCACTCTAATAGTTGACGATAGCTTACGCATAGAGCAATACGGCTGACGTTAACTCTTCTGCATGTGTTTAATGCATTTTCTCCAATGAGGCTAGAAGGTCTAGAGTATTTGGAGTCTGACTCACAAGACTCGGTAACACTAAGATCATCAATCAGTAAAATAGTTTAATTAATAGTTTAACTAATAGTTTAAGTCGGCTGAACCTGCTACTCTGTGTCTTAGAGATCAGAAGAATCTAATTTTGAAATCTCTATTTTTTTATATATTGTAATTGTAATTAAATGTATTAAATGATGAATTCGGGACAGGCCGAATGAATGAGACGAACCGAGTGGCGAGCTCGCTTTTATAATAATATTTTACTATTATTTTTTAATTAGAAAAGGTAATTGCGAAAAATACAGTTTCGCGCAGACCGTGAGTTGAACGCCGGATCACTGGATTTCCGGCCCAGTGCTCAACCAATTCAGCTACCCAACACTCTACGCTGTACCTCTCGCAAATTATCACCCTGTATATTAATGTAAATTAATGTAATTAAAAGTGATTGCTTACGACAGATATTGCACTTCGTCCTGTGTCGTGAAAAACGCTTTTCTCAACCGTTAGATGTCAGTTCATCGAAAGCCTTGACAAAATTGAGTTCAAAGATCCCTCCTGATCATCTAACCTTGGTTAAACGGCTTTATAGAGTCAAGAGTTTGGATTTCAAGAATTTTGTAAAATAGGCCCGATGCAACTCGCAGAAATAACATTTTCATTTTGTCAAACTGAAAGAGTTATGGATATGGTCCGACTGACCTCCAAAGCACTCTTTCGTTATAAAATGTACGTTATGTTGGTGATTCCAATATGTTGACCCTTCGCAACGAATAGCCGACAGAAATGCTATTGCGATTTAAACTGTATATATTATTTACGAACGGTTATGTGTTCGGCTCAGTATTTATCAATATAATTTCGATACGAACAGTGTACAGTTATAGTGACGCTTAGTCGTATATTAAGTACGAATAACATTTTGACTCTCGCAATTTCACATTGTTTATTGTTGACGTTGCCCAGTGCAATTTTATTCCAACGTTATTTGCCATTGATTTATACCGATAAATTCAGACGTACAATAATAGTAAACTGTAGAGAGCGAGAGAGAGAGTTTCGAATTCACCTTACATACGGATTCCAAAACCATTGAGTTACCGTATTTGGACATTTTTGGTCGAACAAATAAACGACATTAAAAAAATATTTCTTTGATGTACGTAACAACGTATGTGTTGCGTTCCTTACCTACGTTTGTTAATCCATTCATTTTGTTTTCTTGGCCGCCATTATCAATTTAAAATTAAATATACTGAATATATCCGACACAATTGATTTTAATCCAAACACAAGCAAGCCACTAAAATACTGATTTTCGTCGATACTTTATAAGATCAAAGCAAGACTGAGTTGAATCCAATCATAGACCGATGACACCTCAAGACTAAAAGACCAAATTGAGCCCAACCCACATTTGCACATGATAAATAGTTAAGGTTTATTCTTGCAGCCATTATCATACTAAGTAAATTGACCTCAAATCTTGTAGGTCACGCAAATATACACACGTAGTAATGGGACAAGATCTCGTCCAAGTCTAGGCTTAGGCACGGCTTGATATTCAGTCTGCCTGCTCACGCAATAGAAAATAAAGACAATATTGATACATGTATCGCGAGGGAAAAAGGCCACGGTTGGCCCAACGCAGCAATGAGCTAATCGCGGGTGCTACTTACTCTGTCAAATGCCTTTGCCTGATTATATCACGACCGTACCGTTTTCTTACACGGACGTTGATTCTTTCAAGGGCAGTGCCGCACAATAATTAATATACGGGTACTACAGTTGCGTGCTTCGTAACTGTGTTGCATTATACTAATTATTTTCCGGTGTTGTAGTGGCTAAGGACGTACAAGTCAAGCTGATCACTATAAAATAGTTAATAGCAAGTTTGTTGCAATTTCTGATTGATTGGCTCATTGGTTGTAGTTCATAATAAATTGCACACATGAAATACAGTCTACTACGATATTTTAGAATAAGAGATTCTATAACAATTGGAATGCATTTTGAACACATTTGCATAGTTGCACTTTTACATTTAGCACAATTTCACACATGAAATACAGAGTCTACAGACTCTGTACTACGATATTTTAGAATAAGAGTATCAGAATATAACAATCAGAATGCATTTTGAACACATTTTGCATAGGTCAGTACATGTTGAATACGACAATTTTTTTAATTTAATTATGATCATAAAATTTAATTTCAAACATTTAGTCTAAAAATAATCATTTTATTGAGTAATAAAATGTTCGCCGCCTCTGCCATTTATTAAAAGTAAAAATATTCATAGGTAAACCGCGAGTTGAAAACGAGTACGGAATTTTAAATGCATTTGCCCTTGCAATCGGAACTTATCCTCCAGAGACCACATTTACATGCGCACCAAATCAGTTTTATTCGAATTACTACTTTGAAGCACTTCCCGCAAAAAAGCAAAATGACCAAGATTTTTTAATGAGTTGATTCATTAGGTATTTTTTTATCTCTTCCCTTCAGCCATTGCACCTCACTTATATTATGAGACACGCAACCATCAAACTAATGACTAATAACAGAACCATTAATCATTAAAGAAAAAGTAGTCAAATTTCATTCATTAGGTATACTGTACATGCACGAGCGTCCATGACTTTTCAAGCATTTTAGTGAATTATTTTTGGAAATTTGGGACAACTCGTTTGAAAGCGCCACAATTTATTCTTAACAAGGATTTCAAATTTGTTTATATGAGAATGAAATGCCCCGAAGATCTTTCAAAAATAAAAAGGAACAACATCAATAGTTCTATGTTACTTGCGACCTTGGTCGCGCTTGCACTGCACTGCTACAGGCAAAAGTCAAATGTCGACCTTGTTCTCCGAAACACTTCAATTTAATGGCACTGATGTTCTCAGTTTTTTGCACTCAAAGCTGATGCCAAGATAAAAAAACCTAAATTAAATAGGGATTTTATTACGTCATAAAGCCTTGTCATATATTTGCGAATTGCGATATTGCAGAAAATCAAATATATTTAAAACATGCATACGATTGGAGACGCTTGTATGTGAGGAGTTAGAGCATATGAAATCAAACTAACCCAAGAGAAGAGCAGTAAAACGTATGATCATCGCTCCATCGGATTCATCGTCTTTGGTCGGAAATTATTTTACTCGTACAATTTGGAAGAGACACATTTGGTAATGAGAAAACATGATAGATGTTGCGACATCGCGTCACTAAACTTGGTGGACAAACAGTCCATGGATGATTCGACAACCAGACAAATAGAAATTACTATTTTGAATTAGCATTGACCAGCCTATTTACAACTCTATTGAAATATTTCCTTTTTCGAGTCATAGAATGAAATTAACCAACAGTTCATGCACAGGACGATGAGTAATTAGTACCGAGGAAATTAAAAAATTCAAGTGTATTATTAAATGTGCAAAAGTCATTAGCACAAATGTGAATGTCACGATTATTTGTAGAAACTTGAGTTGAATTTTTTAAACTTGTTTTGCTCAATGATGTTCATGAGGATTGGTGAAGACCTATATAAATTGCCCACCATTGAAGAATCGTGAAAGCTATTTCGAGCCATAAGATAATAAAAAATCATGAGAACCACAAATCAAAGTTAAAATACTTAGGTTCTCATTTCCAGACGTCTGAAACCGGGTACCCAAATTCCCAGAAGCGCCAATGTAGTTTCAGACATCACTAAAGGTCATTGCTGCAGTTCTATAAAACATAATTTCTCCTTGCTCCTCAACAATCTTGAATTATGAGTACAGGTATAAATCACTCATGTGTCTTGAGTTCTGATATTCCATGCACTGAATAGCCAAAACCATTTTACAAAACATATACGCATTATATCCTAAGCATGCTTCACGTTGCTTGAGAGATTTCAAATGTGCTTGAGATTGGGGCAAATTGCCCTTTGAGATCGTGTCCATCGCGAGCGATACAAATCACATGCTCGAATCTTATTAAAAATTGAACGTGCCCTCTCAAGCACAATTGATATGGAGGAATCGTCCTTCGAGAGCGCCTCGTGTTTTCTTGTCAATGCACGAACGTGCAATTTCTGTTCAATTTCTAAACGCACCTTGTTAAGTATGCTTGGAATAAGTATGCTTGGAATAAGCATACTTGTCCCGTGTGACTAGGATATTAAGATCATTTGAAATGCCGTCACATGTATACTGCGCTTGAGTACGTGGACTCGTATAATATGCGCAATTTGGGAGTGTCTTAAATGTTGCCGCAAATTGTACGTTAGTTAGTAATCAATTCTTTATTAATATGTAAATGGAAGTCCTTAACCTCAATACTGCTTTATTGTTGTTACAATTACATGTGTGTTTAACACAAAGAAAAAGGCGCCATACATAGGACACAACCATAATGAGAGCGTGCGAATGATGGCGCCACACTCAGCCCTCTCTACTTATCAATATCCTGAATTTAATCTGCAAGATGTTGCAAGACATATTCATGTACGCAACTCGTTTCCCTTTGGTTATGAAATCTTACAAAACCCAGCTACAATACCTACAAACGGCTCCATTGAAATATTGAAATATTTCAGTATTTTTTTTTAGCTCGTTGGCACAAACTGGTACAACAGTATAAGTTGTACTTGGAAATAGATAAAATCATCATAATCAGATTTGATTTTTTTCCCTCAATGCTTGATCTTCATACGTCACAAGAGTGGTTTTAATTTTTCAAACTTGTTTTTATTCAGTCACCTGATATTCACAAATTATGTGACAAAACTGGTGCGGCAAACAATCGCAGATAGACGTTTTGATGTTTGAATTGGCTGCGAAAAATGTTTGATAGAAATTATTCAGAGTATCATAAATTGAATTAAAAAACGAATATTTTGTGCGGCTGATTTGAAGCCAAAATCACATGAATTGCTTGAAATAAAAACATTTATTTGAAATGGGATGTTACCAAATTTTCCATTGAGAAATGGAAATTTTCTATTGTAAATAACTTTGACTTAAAAACAAGATTGATGTTTTAAACTACTCTCAATTGCTTTGAGGGGTACGTTAACATAACACAAAAAAGGAAATACAGTGACCTCGTTGTTAAATTATTAAATTTAATACAAAGATGACAATCATATTCCACCCTTGGTTGTTTCCGGCCACCAATTCCTTCCTTGACACACGTAAAGAAATAAGGGAGATTTACGTATAAATAGTATTTGCTAATTTATTGGCAGATATAAAATGAATATCTTCAGATAAGTTTTATGAGTCGCCCGGATATGAGCAAGGATATCAACAGTGTGTATTATAATTTCAGCAGAATTTCTCGTCACATATGCGGTCCTTGCTCGAAAATCCTTCAAACCACCAAAACATATTTATTCGGGCTGCTATACTGGTATTGTCCTTGTTAGCTATTTATGTTTATACACTTATCTATGCCTTATAAGAGCTCAACCAATCTTTGCCAGATAAATTTCGTTTCATAATCAACGTCATAAATCCACGGGTATATGTTTTATACTGTAAAATTAATTTGGCATTAAAATATTTTATAATTACTTGCTGCCAAATAAATTGATGAACGTTTGAAAAATTAATGGCTGGAAGCTTTCGCTGGTTGTCATGGACTTCTCATTGAATGCTTAAAAGCAGGAAAGAAGTTTTGTTAAAATCATTGCCTGCTAAGCACTAGACTAAACAATAGACGCATACTCTTTATCCTAGCGGAAAACCCAGTCAAAGTATAGTATTTGCCTATCAAGATTGCCTTGAAATGCATTTTAATTACCACGTACAACAGAGGTGTTGAGTGGTCGAGAGAATAGCGTGTTTTCCTCGTGGCCCGTGATCGCGGTTTCGATTCCGGCAGACACCTTCGGAATTTTTCGGGCGGGAGAAATTCCTTCACGCGTCTCCTTTCGGAATAGAAGTAAAATCATGACCCGTACCTGGACGATATCGGGACGCTAAAGATATCTTTCCTAGGCAGCCAATATTAGGCAAAATTTCCAGGTCGCCTACCTAGGGGGATTTTAAAAGAAACCTCCTCAACAAACATTTTTAAACCACGTACAACTTCAAGCCAATACCGCGACAAATGCGCTGAAGGAAAACTTACACCCTCATTTGGAAGAATTTGGCAACTACGTGTGCATCGATTACTGCACTTTCGCTTAATTGGTTTTGCCCAACATCAATTCTTATATTTTTTTTTAGAGCAGAAGCATTCCTAAGTGTAGGCGTCGCTGGACAATGCAAATTGTTGGCATGACGAAGCACTCTGAATAAAATGTCTCTAAAAACAGAGACAAATGATTTTGAAAATGGGCATTTTGACCGGCATTGTATTGTATCTCTATATATCACTATCACTATAAATCAAACAAAAGGACACACCCCACCCCACACTAACAGGCAATATTGCTCGAACGGCGTGATCATACTGTATGATGTGACACTCATCCGACCCTGTTTAAAGTTGATTCTTAGTTATCGTTCTCCTACTCTAACACGTATTGGCAATTACAAGAAATTTCAAAATATTTTTTTGGCATAAAAATCCAAATACCCGCCGAACAAACTGCAAACTCGCCAGTAAATTTTTTTTTGCTTCCAATCAACTGTAGTCAACCGCACTACAGGCTTTACTCTTGGTGCTTAGGCACTGTGCGAGAATGAACGACCAGTACACCGGGATCGAAATTTTCGAGAGCCCGCGCCGGGAATCGAACCCGGGACCGCCGAAACCACAGTCAGTCGCTAAACCAACTGGGCTGGGATCACTCAGTAATATCTGCTCATGAAATAAGGAAGAACAAGTAATTCCTACGATGTATTTACGGATACCATTCGCCAGTTTTTAGCCATATGCCATGTGGCATTTACAGACACCGGCATCTTCAACTTCGAATTATCAATGATCCAAAACAAAATATTAATTAGTTGATTGATTGATGATTTTTTAAAAAATAAAACGTATACAATGAAAAAATTCGGTTAGGTTGTTGAAAAAAAGCGTAAAAATAAATGCTAGAGGTTCTTCGTTAAATGCAATCTTGCAAATCATAGATATAGTATAGTCGAGCAACCCGTTTAAAAGGTGGAGAGAGAGAGAGAGAGCGCGCGCGAGAGTTTTCCAGGAATCAATTAAGAATTCGGCAGCCACAAGACTTTACGTCAATGTCATCATTGCTTTGAATTATATCGCTGCTGATGACGTTTTTGTACCTGGCAGTGCAATAGTCACGGGAACCTTCTTTTATAAGTTACGCCCAGGGCAAAGAACAAATATTGAATTCTCATCGCCTCGTCTAAAATGTTATTTTTTTAAAACAACCGAAGAATGAATGTTTTCTAACTTTCAAGGTTTGAAAGATACGGATAAGATAACAGAACAATTATAATGCAATATTTGAAATACAGGTTAAATAACTACAATCAAATTAGGAAAGCTACCGCATGTAAATTCGTAATCACTTTTGAAAAATGTTCAAATATAAAGAAAAAAAACTACACTTTCGACCGTCTGTCTGCAAATCTTATAAATGCGCTCTGGGCAGGTGAAAGCAGGCACTGTCAAGACAATAAATGACAGATGGCTGACACAGTTGGACTCGTGATTCCCTGTCAAGGGCAACGAGAACTCGCGTGGCCTTCGGCCGAGACCACAATAAAATCTGAAGTCAATGACGAACTCAGAGCCTGGAAGACAGAAGATGGAGATGAAACGAATTTTAAGATTTATTTTGGCGAACGCATTTCTCCCAAATAAATCGAGTCTTGAAAGGTTGCGAAACCACGATACCTAACGCAAACGCCAACGCCAACCAAAGTAAAAGTAATACTGATATCGGGGAGCTAATCGTTATACCGCATTTTGCTGTACATTGAGCGCACCCCAAAAAATCCTATTCCTCTCTCCAACCCTCTCCGTTTCATACGCCTCATTTCGTTTAGCTCTCTCTCTTTCTACTTCTTCACCGTGAATAATTAAGAAAAGAAATAGAAAGAGATTTCGAAGAAGTAGAAAAAGAGACCTAAACGAAATGAGGCGTATTAAACTGAGAGGGTTGGAGAGAGGAATATGATTTTTGGGGTGCTGGGGTGCGTTCAATGCACAGCAAAAGACGGTACTCGTAATTACAATAAGGCATATGACTCAAGTGATGACTACTACTATTCCTTCGTCAAAACTCCAAAAGGTTTAAGATATCGAGACCTTACCTACAGGCTTGCAATAGCGTTTTCAGGAGAGCCTAGTTCTTGGTCAGTGCGCCACCTAATTTTAATTTTTTCTAAAACTCTTTTGGGGGTTGACGAAGAAATAAGGGGTTATATCTTTTCAAAGTACGTTTCACAAAATTCAGTTTATTATTTTCAATTACGGAGACTCACCAGCTCGTCGTCGATTTTACACGGCTTAAATACTCGTAATTAGACTACTTTCGCTTAAGTGTAGATTGCACTTTGTGCTATTAGGTTAACTCCAATAAGGCATAAAATAAATATTTCATGCATAACCCTAAAACGAGTAACCCATAAATAATGAATACTCTTAAGATCTAAATTAGTGTTTAAACATAATTTTCATAAAATTCTTCGAATACTAGATATCACCGTAACTCGAAAAGCAACTTTTTCACGGCTCAGTTGCACTTGGGTTTGATTCCTGGCGCGAACTTTTTGTTTATTTGATCCTTGGTAAAAAGTACTGAGATGTCGCCGAGAAGAGCAGAATCTCAAAGTTTACTTCAATTGAGAAAGATAAAAAACTTTTCAGATACAAGCGTATCGTCGTTTTTTTATGTTTGCGAAGGAGGCTTGCCAGTTTTTCAGTATCAAAGCCCCGCCGGGTGACTTGGTAATTTTAACTAGCCTAGGCTTCACACCTAGGTAGAATCTTTAGCGTGTACCTGATAACAAACAGTCAAGAATCCCGCGGCTTTAATGGAATGCGCGTGCATGAATTTATCTCTTCTGAAAAATTCTAGAGATCTCGGCCCGGAATTGAACTCGAGATCCGATGTGCTAACCAAACAGCCAAACGGCTAACCAAACGGCTAAACGTCAAAGGATTATTTCTATAGTATTCACTAGGATTCAAAATGTCTTCATAGGTCCAATCATTAGGTCCATTAAAAGGAAAATAATTTCGTTAAACCAAAAAAGAACAATATTATGTTGTACAAGTAGACGTCGACATTACACAAACTCTTAAGCTTCAATTTCTTTCCCAGCGGGAAGTCAAAAGAATTGGCTAACGTGCTAATGATTAATGCTTATCGCCCCCCCCCCAAGATGATAAACGGGGAAAAAATCAACAAGGAAATTACTTCAATCAGGGTGGGGCACCATCTGTGGCCACGAAAATCTCGTAGCTCCAAGGTCGAAAGTTAAAATCCCCTCACATCAATTTTCCTTAACTTTTCATTTAAAATATTAATAAAAATAAATTATTTAGCAGAATCTTAGCATCGCCATACATAAATAAAATGGCACACAATATAAACGAGCAACTGGATAACCAGAAACAATTTGTTAATAACAAGTTTTCCAAATAAACCACTTTCTCTTGTTTTAAAAAGTATTTGTCGCAAATGTTTTGAGACTATTTGGAGGTTGTCTTACATGGTTGCATAGAATGTACACAAACCTAAATAAACATGCAAAAAATACCTCAAGTACAAATAGAAAAAGCAGCCATAACAGTTGCTATACAAACAACTCCGAATTCCACGAAATTTGTCACCTTCTTGCGTCCTGAATATGATTGACCTAAAAAAGATGGCTCGGGGATTGGGCAGAGAGGGTCCACGACCCTCGCATAAACGATAAAGCGCATCATGTCAACTTTAGGCCTATAGCAAACGCGCAGCATCAGCGCCGCGTGTGAGTGCAATACGTTCATCGATTTGATGGCTATTGACCATTTCCTCCAAACATCAAGGCCCAACTGGCGATAACGTGTTTGACCAACGAGCGAGGCCCGAACAGAGTGGGGACGACAATAATAAAATACACGTCATAATGGGATTTTTTGGCAAGCCGTTTACTCTCGTTAAATGGGTGCAGTCGGGGGCAGGACCGCCTTACCACTTTTCCTCTTGCTTGCACGCGTGATTCTGGCACGGAAACCGGATTTTCATGAAGTAATACAAGTATTACCCCGCTCATGAGCGGGGTAAATAAATCTCATGAGCGGGGTAAATAAATAAATAAACAAAAAAACCAACGCGTGGTCGAAAGGAGAGCGTGTTTTCCTCGTGGTCCGTGATCGGGGTATCGATTCCAGCCGATACCTTCGGAATTTCTCGGACGAGAGCAACTCCTTTTCACGCCTTCTTTCGGAATAAAAGTAAAATCATGACTCGATCGGACCTGAACGATAACGGGACGTTAAAAATCCCTTTCTTATAGGCAGCAGCCTAGGTTAGGCAAAATTTCCAGGTCGCCTAACTGAGGGGGGGGGTTTAAGATGTTCAATCAACGGTGAACCTCCTTAACAAACATTAATTTTTAAGCGTGAGCGGCAGGTCGACCAAAGGCTGGATTACGTGGGGAGATAGAGCTGGTGTGGCCACCTCCGGCGGATGACCCAGAGAGAGGTGTTTGAGCCTCATGACTGAATATACCGGGTTTAAGCTAGATTAAGCAATATGTGCGTGCACAAATCCGGGACCAATGGTTGTACACACGAGTGTAACCAACGGCACGTGTGCGTATATATTTTCGGGTAGCGGTGAGGCGCCTATCTGTCCCCCCCCCCCCTCTTCAAGTCGCTTCGACGGAGTAGCCCACCCTCATTGGTGGACACGTGACCGAGAGGAGCGAGACGGCAGGTAGCATAAAAGCACGGTACGGTTGTGCTGCCATTGCTAATCACGACACCCCGCTCTGCTGATCTTGACCGCACCGAGGCACCGAGGCAGACAGCAACATAGCCGTGCTCGAGATTCCACCAACTTCTTCTCGTCTCCTTTTTTGCGGGTCGTGCCGACACGTTTAGACACACGCACACATCACTCCTTCCCAGTTCAGATAATCAAGATGATGATGAAGTTGGCAATTCTCTTGGTGGCGGTCCTCGCCTGCGCCATGGCCAATATTCGAACGCGGAGACAGCTCTTCGACGACATCGACACAAGCCAGGTGCACACCCTCATGACCAATACTGCGTTCGTCAACAACCAGTTTGAGTGTCTGCTGGCACCGGATGCGGAGACAGTCACCAAATGCGACAGGATTGGAACGAAAATCAGGAGTAAGATAATTTAACTATTTTTCAATGGTATTTTAAACTTACCTTCAATTAATAATTATTTGCAACTGTCAGATCTGACAGGAGACGAAATGCAATCTTGCGTTGGAGGATTAGTCACTTCATAAATATTTAAAACTTGAGCTCAGCTTTAATTAATTAATTAATGCAGCATTCATTTGCCGCTAGTCCTAAAATAACATTTTGCTTAAATATTCATTTAAAAAAGCCTCACTATTTCTGCGCAAAACCATTCCAAAACTATTCATTGTATTCAATTAAATTGAACTATGGTCAAGATGATTTCATATTTTAACGGTTACTTTGTCAAAGGGTTTCTCGAAGGCTTTCTCAAAATTCCGATCAATTGTCAAAGGGTTTCTCGAAGGCTTTCTCAAAATTCCGATACGAACAGTGAATGAGCGATCATATACGAGTACATTATTGTGCCGAATATGAATGTGAAATAAATACAGGTTAAAATAATCAGTTGTGCAATGACGCATTAAGTATATTGGGGCTAACTAAAAATACAGTGGTTGAAAAGAGGATCAGAACAATTTGGTTTAGCAACGGATTTGATAATCGGTGTTATTTTTAATTGCCAATTTTGTGTTACTAGCAATTGCTCGCTCAATACAAAAGCCTACTATTCGATCAAGATCATTATGTTGCAAGGCTAGTTGTCGTAAACTTTTCTCATTCTGCTGCCCTCCTAACCTTTAAAGAGCCTTCCCATCTAAAACATTAAAGAGCTCATCCCAGTCCGTTAACAAAAGTCGTAAATAATTGTGTGAAGTGGTTTTTCTTAATGGCCAATTTGATATTGACCAATGGCCATTCAAGACAAAGTGGTAGTTTTCGGCGACTAGCTGCCATCGGTGAAGGTCGGCGTGCCATCAACCTCGGACCTCTTTGCAGAAGCCAGGCCAGAGTTGAAGGACTCTATAATACTTGTTATATAAAATTGCACGTAAAAATGCAGGTCGGGTAGCGAGAGAACAACCCCTTAATAGCTCAACGATGATTTAGTGATGGCTTCACTGCCTAAAGGCGTAATCTCCATGTTATGGTGCCACACGAATGTGCTGGTAATACTTGATCGATAAAACTCAGGCAGCAATATCGAAGGTTTATTTTTTTAAGCAACTGAAATTGGGGAAATATCGACTTCGATCGCACGAATCTATCATTCTGTATCCTTCAGAAGGCACACTCGTTATTTCATTTTTAAATAGGTTCGACCCATTATTTAATTTAATAATTTTTCCAATCATGTGGCGGCGTAATTGTGACAGGGATTGTAGGAGATTAAACAAAATGAAACTGCCGCCAATTAATATTTCAGCAAGCAATCTCCTCACCTAGCGATGATGTTAGAACATGCAAGTGCATGTATATTACCCAGACGTGCATTAACAGTTTCGAGACAAAGCACTAATCTGTCCCAGATAGAACTCGTCACGCAAGAACTGCAACATTCTCCTTATCAGCAAAACAAAGTCGCACGTTTCTGATGACTGAAATGAAACATTTTAAATTGTCATAGACGCATGCGAAGTTTTCACCGAGAATCATCAAGAGAAAATAAAATATAATGCGTTGGCCAAGTCCTCTGTAGGAGCAAGTTAATTACAGAAGCTCTGTTAATGAACAAGCAGTCACAACAAGTAATTGCATAGAAGTCATATCGCTCTGGTTGTTACATGGGAAGTCATCAGACCAGGGAAATAATTAAAAGCTGTTTATCGTAGCGGGCACTTAATTATGTTTTGCTTGTGCAAGACGAAAATGCGATTACAATTATATAAAAAATGCAAGCAACCCCGGTGGGGCCTATGGCGGGGGTCGAAGGACCAGTTGGAACAGGTTTTGGTCTTGGAAAATTGGAGTTGAAATATGGGTCGATAAAATGAAATTAGTGTAGACCATGGTTTGGCTCAACGGATGACGTCTAAACACGTTCTGTGAATGTGTAATCTGCAATTGTCTAGCTTCGTCTATTAAAATGCTCCATTTAGGGAACATGTATGTGTCTCGCGAGCAGCGATTATCCATCACGATTGTCTGTCACCGATCATAATCATTGTCAATTATTTGCTTTCAATCTGGCAGAGAACCTTCCTGGTGCCATTGCCAAGGCCGACTGTCCCTCCGCGTGTAATGATGCCGAGCGCAAGGCGATCGTGGTGATCATCGAGACGATGCAGAAAACGTACCCCAAGCAGTGGGAACAACTGAAAGCTGAGTACAAAGTCACACCCGAGCAGGAGGTGAAACTGAACGCCTGGGTGACCGAGATCAAGAAGCTGCCCTAGAGATCCAAGCCCACGCTTCGCGAACAGCAGACCAAAGCTACACATTGGCGGGAGAGCGCATACAATTCAGGTAACTACACCATCACAACTTGTACCATTTTCGAGACAATTTATAAAAAGATCCAGACAAAACTTTGGGGGATTTTCTTTTAACGAGACCAATGTTTCATACTATGTGTCATGCAGTGGCGGAAGTGGAATACCGGATCTAGTTAATATCCAATCAACTGTAGTCAACCGCACTACAGGAGTTAAGTCCCCCTCATGGTGCTTACACACTTTAAAAAAATGTCTCATTTTTAAGACATTTATTGTCTTTTGAGATGTGGAAAAATTAAGAGAAATAAAATGTCTCAA
>JAQGBY010002864.1:0-21220 GCA_034698785.1 Mycogona germanica | reverse complement strand
GGGTCTCACATTCCCCAGGACTCTAAACATAGATGGCATTGAAATAAATTATTTTCACTTTAAGCGACGCGAGAAAATATCAAATCCTATATTATAAAACAGAGATTTCGATTTTGGTGTCCGGAGACAATACTAAACCATCATAATTTGCTAGCGACGGAATATCAGATCTCAATTTTCAATATAACATAATAAAATAAGCGTTACAAAATGTTGGCTAATCTCCCTTTCGCTTCAAACTAAAAAAAATGGCGTCTCCACATCAAAAGTATGACGTCGTCGTTTTTCCGAGACAACCAAACAAACCAGATAACAGTTTCAACCAAACACACAACATACACATACTGTTACCGGAATAATATTGTCAATATAAAAATAAAATAAGATAAACGTGATCCGTGTCTGGACGATATCAGGACACGATCCGCTTAAAATGAGACGTGCGAAGCCTCGCTCGAAAAATTCACTGGATGTTGACCGGGATCGAACCCGCGATCCGGTCATAGAAGGCAAGCACGCGTATACGCGTATACGTAATCCAAAAACTGACCAATTGGTGGATAATTAAATTCGGGGGTATGCAAATGCATTAAACTTCAGCACCAATCGATCTTTTTCATCGCCGTCCTCTCCGTCGCCATCTGCATTAACGATGCGTAAAATAGCTGACGCCCATTTGCCAAATAGGCCTAATCTTAAGACTACGTGGGTAACACCTCATGAACAGTAAATACAAAAGAAAATTGCTCTCACCTGTAGAACTTCGGCTTGCTCGTTGGAACCCGCGTGGAACACTTGTGAAACTTGTGGCAAAATTAAGGATGCTGAGATAACTTATATTGTAGTTGAAAAAAGTATATTTTTCATCAAAAATCCTGAACAACCACGCTTGCTTCGCGTAAAAAGAGTTGAGACTCACTTGAAACAAAGCTATCGAATGCTAAACTATCGATAGTCAGACTATCGCGCGTCGCTTGTTAGTCACTGGCCAATGAGTAAACGCAGCTCCTAATTGGGCAGTTACACGGTAAGCACCGTGGGAATGTTAGAATTGCAGGACCAATCTCATTTAAAGAATATATTTTTACCTTTATATTTTTTAGCGCTTGATCATCTCCAGAATTGGGACAAGAAATAAGACGCCAAGTCTCGTTTTTGGGGTAAATGAAACGCAGAAATGCCTTGATTTTTTAGACCATGTTTTGCAGTGCAGGTCATTTCTGACATTTCATTTCACAACAATAAAAATTAAGAATGTTAAATAACACATAAATAACATAAAAAGGAACTATCTACATAAAATTCTGGGAATTGTGGAATTGTTTCTGTTCAGAATAGTGATTTGAAAATGAATTTATTTGAATATTTCAAGTCGGTCGAAAATAGACAAACATGTACACTGCAAATCGAAATGTCTAATATGAAGACATCACTTGTCGAAACTTTACATAAGAAAATAAGACGCAAAATTTCAAAACTAAATGACATTTCAGTGGAGCCAATCCTGAAATGATAAATAGTAAACCAGAGAAATTCCCCGCTAAAATCCCTCGGCTGTCCAAGACATTGGCAGCGAACATTTATAAAACTCTGTTTTGCGTGTGAATCATAAGATTTCACCTTTCGTCTGAGATATTAATTGAATAATAATTAGAGATTCGGAATCTAGTGTGGCAAATCACGTGATTGGCGCACGTGAGAGTAACGACAGCGCCATTTTGATCAAGCGGAGACGCCATATTGGAATTTTTCTTTTTAATGGCAATGCTTAAAACCTCAACGGTTCATATCTAGAGAAATACGCAAAATGGAAATCTGTGAATCAAATCTGTATATTTTAAACACAATATTAATCACGAAATGGGACGCACCACTTGAATTAGAAAATGTTGCGCTCCCAACGGACGTTTTCTGAAACTGCCTTTGTTTTAAAGATCAGACTGACGAACGAAACATCCGCTAGGTGCGCTACAGTGTGTGTGTTGTGGGGAAGTGTTCATGTTAGTAAACCTTCCAAATATACAAGGTGGACTAATAACATATGAAGTTTTTTTAAATTTACAATAAAAATGTGGAAAACGCTAATCGAATCGAATGATATTTCGCACACTTATTGACAATACACTCAAAGTCTAGATAACAATTTTACAAATTCAAATTTCAACTCGAAAATGTTTTTATAAAAGTAGCGGGGAGCGACCCCTTCTTACTTGTCGTCGTATTCGGACCGTCATTGTTCCCAGGCACTCCTCGCGGACGTTTTGCACACTTTCGGCGACTTCCGGTGGCTTTTCTCGTGAAAAGAGAACTACCGGCCGGCTCCCGCACGTCGCACAGCCGGCCAACCGCACCGTAGAAAATTTGTCTCAGATGACCATAGCTCGACGGATCTTTTCCCACCGCAACATCCCGTTCCCCACAGGACTTCGCTGGTCGTCCGTGAGGTACAATTGTCCCAGTGAGGCCAGATTTTTCTGTCGCATTCTCGGCCCGACTCGACGCGAGGAAAACAAAAAGTCGAAACTGTTTTGACATTCAGCCGGAGCTCATCTCGGTGGCCAACTGGCCCAGCAAATTGAAGAGTTAGGAGTGACGCCTACAATCAGCTGGTCATCGCCGATCACGGCTCCCCTGGTGGCCAAAAATGGTGGTCATTGGCCACTGGGGGCGCACCGGGAAGAGGTGCTATAGCCGAAGCTAACGATCCAGCGCTTACGAGTCGACCAACTGGAGCTTAATTAAGACAACTGTATCCCCTTTAGAATTCCGAGACTCAAATTTTTATTTTTAAATTTCTCATTATTAAAGTTGCACTTTGACGGTGGCATTTGTCGATTGCCGATTACCACCGCAATAATACGTCACTTTGTAACGCGATTGCTCAACTCTGCTGCAAAAATGCCATTTATCTAAAATTAAAATGCGACTTAACGAGTTTCCGAACAAAAGGTGGATTTTAGGCGAATTTGAAGAATGTTTAGCGAAAGATAAACCAAATTGAGACTAATGAGAAAGATTTTTGTCAGAACGTCTGCATGATATTAAATCGAGAAAGGGCGAATTCGGGACAGAGACGAACACGAGTGGCGGATTCGTCTTTTAATAATATTTTACTATTATTTTAATTTGAACTGGTAATTGCAAAAAATAGTTTCAAATTAATTTCACCTTTCTTGGATTTTCAAGAATCCAAATTGACTGCGTGCGCCTGAAGAATTTTAGTTTTGCCAAAATATCAAGTGCATCTGGAAATTTTGCAAAAAAACTAAAATGTTAGCAATGACGTTTACAAAAATGTTGTAAACAAAGTCTGAATTCCAACTCCTAACAAACTGTGGATTAAAATAAACAAATTGTGGATTAAAATATGGTTTAACAAAACCAGCACTTTTATTAACAATCTTACCATAAAAATAATGGATACATTTTTTTCCTTGGCACTACACCAATCAATCTATATATATATATACACCAATGGCACTACACCAATCAATGTTAGTAACAAATATAATTTCAGAAAAAATTCAAAAATACGGATCAAAATTTTAAAAATCACAAATCTTCGTCAAAATTAGTCAATATCGTGGATTAGGAAATTATCAAAATTATCAAAGTGCATCTAGTTCGAATTTTTTTCCTAGACATCACATTTACATTACATTCGAGAAGATGTTTTAAATTTTACGTTTGTTTAAACTATCTTCGTTGCCGAGTTTCTAATTGTAGCCCTGCAACACTCGTCGTGGCGAAGTTGGTTAAGAGACGGACTGTGGTACCGGGTTCGATTCCCGGCGCGGGCTCTCGATTATTCGATCCCGGGGTACTGCTGAAAATGTGCCTCTCACATTGTGAATCTTCCTGTTGTGATACACACTTCAGTGAATTTTCTCATTTACATTTAAACAAATTATTCATTAACAATGCTGACTCTAATCCTGTCCGTTATATAAAAAATCTATTTGCAGTCGAATTGATTTGAAGTCGGTTTCTACCTCAAATCAAATCACCCGGATCCAGGTGAGACAGTTGTCCAAATTGAGCGTCCACCTCAGTGTCCACGGTAGCAGTCCATGACCAGCGCTTTGTCGTCCAAGCTGGACGCCTCCGTGTAGGAGCCGCGTGCGTGCTGCGTGACGCACGGAGACAGATCCTGTTCGCACCACCTGCACCAGGAACAAAAAAAAGGAGGTGGACAACGGTCAATCAACGATCTGAGAAGAAAAGAAAGTCAGCTACCAGATCAGACATTTACCTTTGAGCCGCCAGAATGTCCATTCGAGTTGCGCCCGACCACGAGGCCTGTTCAATCAAGAGAGCGCCTGAAAAAAAAAGAGATGAATTAATTGAAACCCTATTTAATATTTATTGATTCTGCCTGATCTGGACGTTGTTCCTACCGATGTAGATCTTGGCCAGACTGAAGGCGACGTCGCGCGCGGCGCTCTCCAGCAGATCGGGATTCTGCTGGACGAATGCGCCGACAGTGGTGAGGGCGTGCGACACGCACTGTCCGGCCAACTGCAGTTGGGGATTGTCGGCCACTCGGCTCACTCGACCGCTGACGCACGAGTGGAACGCTCGCAGCACCTCGCCTTTGCTCTTGAAGGCGGCGCGAAGCATGTCCAGCGACAGGATATTGGTCGTGCCCTCCCAGATTGGGGTCACCTGGGTAGAAGGAGCAGAACCAAAGCAGAAATTGGTTAAGTACCGAAAATAACAAGGCATCAATTCAAAATAAAATAAGAAGTAACGCCACCGACTGATCAAACTCACCTGCGCGTCTCTCAGAATGAGCGGAATGCCAGTGTCCTCGATGTAACCTTGACCGCCGAACATTTCCAATCCCTCGGACACGACACCCATGCACTGCGAACATGAACGACAAAATAAGGAATAATCGAATGAACACGTTTCCCTGTAATTATATACCAGTTGATGCAGTACTGGACTCTGCAATACCATCGAGAAACGAACTCTTTTTAACTTCCCGCCTCACCCACCTCCTTAGCATTGTACAGCTTGACGATGGGCGTCATGAGCCTCAGCAACAGCTTCTCGTCGTCGCTGGCCAGACCACAGTCCTCCCGCCCCAGCAATCGAGCCACCTCCAGCGCGAAGATGACGCAGCCCCTGGTCGTGACCTCCATGCGAGCCTGCGTCTGAATGTGCAGCGGATATTCGCCGATCAGACGACCGAACGCCGTCCGCTTCCGGCCGTAGTCACGGGCCAGAGACAGCACTCGTCTCATGGCCGACACGGAAGCCAGCGAGTTGTGGATGCGCGTGATGGTGAGCACGTTGGCGATGGCCGACACGCCTTTCCCCTCGTCGGACACCCGATGCGCCAGACAGCCGTCCAGCAGGAGTTCGGCGGTGGGAAGTTGCCGCGTGCCCAGCTTGTTCTTCAGTTTCACCACTTCGATGTTGTTGAGTTGGCCGCTAGTCGGGTCGCGGGTCTCCAGGTAGAACATGGAGAGGCCGCGGGTGCCTTTGCCGGACTGACCGTCGCCGTCCACCACGCGGGCCAACGTCAAAGTGACGTCAGAGTCGGTGGCCGACGAGAACCACTTGTAGCCATAGAGTCGATAGCTGCCGTCCGTCTGCGGAACGGCCAACGTTTCCGTGCCGTTGGCTGGACAAATTCATGTACAAACATGTACAAATACAAAAATAAAATTTGTAATGGGTGTGTGTGGAAATAGATGGGTTCTAAACGTACCGACATCCGATCCTCCGCCCCGCTCCGTCATCCACTGTCCAGCAGTCCAGAAAGTGTTGGGGTCCTTGGAGGTCAGTCGACGGAACGTCTCTTTCAGCTGCTTCAAACTGAGAGCCTTTTTCGAAACAAAAAGGGATCAGTGAATACATTGGATCACTCGCATATTGCCGCAAAAATATAAATGGTATTGACTTATTTTTGATCGTTTGTACTTCGATAGTTTTAGCGGCGCCATCGGTCATGGCCAGCGGACAGGAGTAGAGGCCAGACGATGGCGCGTAGAGATAGAGCTTGGCGACCTGATGCAACCGACTGATTGTTCAAATTTAGTAAACAAAAAATTGAAAAACAAATGACATGATCATAAACCAATGGTTGACATGAGAGGTTTAATTGTAATTTGCAGTTGGCCACAGGACGAGCGAGAGAAGCACCCGTGCTGACCTCCACTCGTTGTGTCGTCGCTCGTAGGCGGTGGCAATGAGTCCCTCCTCGGCCGACACGCGTTTCATCTGCTTCCAGGCCTCGCAGGTGATGATCTCATCGACCCGACGACCCCACGCGTTGTACTGCTGCAGGGTGGGCGGGTTCCGCTCGCACTCCAGGTGCAGCTCGTACAGGTCCGTGCTCACACGCTCGCCGAAACGGATCAGGTCCGGCTCGATGGCGGACAGCACCTGCGCAAGTAATCGAGAGAGGATAAGACGAGTTGATATAGATTAGTAAAAATGTTTCGGTGGTTTAAGAACTCATATGTTGTACATCAGTTTGTGCATGCATTGTACTGCATTTTAACATGTACCGAACTTTAAAAAAGGAAATATGCTGTACTTGTACATTTAAAATAAACAAACTGTACTGTACAGCACTTGACCTTTGGGTGTCATTCTGTTTGAACTCAATATTGAATGAAAGAGCAGCTACATGTTTAAAAGCCGGACGGGATGAGAGATGGGGGATGGGTGGTCGGGGGGATCCCGGATCCAGCACTGCACCGTACCTCAGCCGGCATAACCCTCTTGAGATAGCCCTGCAGTAAGGGATCGGACAGGTACTGGTTGTGCAGAGCCGGCTCCTCCTGCAGGAACGCTCCCATCTTGGCGCGGGCGAACGGCAACGCATCGTGACGCAGCTGATATTTGGGGCCGCTGGCGGGCCGCGACACGCCGGACGGATCGGACAGCACGGACTTGTGACGGTGCGGCCCGCTGCACGGGCTCAATGCTCGGCTCCAACAGGCGCGGGGGCCGCAACTGCCCCTCCCGCTGCCCGCCAACACCAAACGATTGAGCATTTTTCACTTCCGTCAATGTTGTCGGCGCTGGATAGATCGATCAGGCGAAACTTATTCGCTCGAAACAAACTTTGTAAACAATTGAAAACTTCGACGACAACAACGCATTTAATGCAAAAACATTAATCGTACCGGAAGAAGAAAACCGGAACCATAGAGACGAAAGAATAGAACTTAGAACAGCCAACAAATCGTTATTCACTTTATCCTCTAGATTACAACATCTCATTGACCGTTTTGATAGTTCATCGTTTGACATGAAGATGGCAGCACCAGTTCTTCGTCAATCTCAATAGCACATCCTAGATATTGGCAAACACGCAGACGTTTGGTGTTATGTGTGATTGCCAGTTACTAGTTTCATCAGGGGCAGCAACAGAGATGTGTTTTTAGCTAATCAAATTTGTTGACTTCCTTTTTAAAAAATGTCAATGAAACACGTTGAATTAACAGCTACACATTTGAAGCTAAATAAATAATAATCGAATTTCAATCTTCACTAATTTAAATATATATATATATATATATTTCTTATAACTTGCCGAATTTGAAATACTTTTACAGATAACTTATGGCTAGCACTTTTGAACTTTTTCTTTATTAAATTAGATTTAAAATTATTTCCTCGCACAATAGTTTCTAATTTATTTGAATCATCTTGTTTATTTGGAGAGCGCTCAACTTGGACCAGTGCGGTGGCGCCACTCTACGAATGAATCTTGGCTGGAGATTAGCACGCAGCGACCTCGTTGAGCGAGCGACGCAACAGTTGCACCGGTGAAACACACTCACAAAGTGTGTGGAGTCAGTGCTCACGTCGCTCTTGCCTGTGGTGCTCGGTTGGTCAGATTAAGGAAAGTGGATTCTGTGCGGTGGTTATTTAAGGTTCGGACAGTTTTGAAGAAAAGTGCCAAACACGCGAGTGAGTTTTCAATCGTGTTGGTCAGCGGCTGTGGTCAAATGGAGGAGGAGGATTTCGGAACAGGACTGGCCAAATTGGGCGACACCAAACTTCACTGGGCGGATGTGCTGGTCATCGTGGCTTATTTCGCCATCGTCTTGGCTGTCGGACTCTGGGTAAGTCAATCAAAACGACATCTGCATTTTCGAAGACAGAGAACAAAATAAATAGAAAATAAGCGAAACCTAGTGAACTTCTTTTTTGTTAGGAAAAAAAATAGAATATCAAATTCTGATCACGAGATCAATTGCAAAAAATGACTTTTATTGCAAATATCGATCGTTTCATGAAATATCGTCGTTAAAAATACCGATTTAAAAAACATATAATTTCTGATACAAGATTTACAATGTGTGCAAATAAAAAATGAAACCCCATTTCGAATGAAAAGACGAACCGAGCGGCGTAATTGTGAAAAATACAGAGTTTCGAACAGACCGGGAGTGAGAATTTGTAGATCACTGGACTGGCAATCCAGGGATCCGGTGCTCAACTCCCGGTCTGTTCGAAACTCTGTATTTTTTGCAATTACCAGTTCTAATTAAATAATAGTAAAATATTATTAATATTATAAAAGCGAATTCGCCACTCGGTTTGTCTTCTTCATTCGGTTACTGTCCCGAATTCACCAATTCTGAAAAAAATACTAGTTCTATAATTCACAAAAAATATTTACAAAACCAAAAATTATAAAACTCTATCGTCGCACTCTCAAAATTTCGCAATATACTGAACTCCCAGATCAGAAACTCCAACCCATTGGGTCACATCAACTCGTCGCAGGTTCGCCAATTGGGTCAAATCTAGCAACCCCGTAGAGGTCACCTTGGAGCACTCCACCAGACTGAGGTGGAACTCTGGTCACCAATTCAGAAACCATTGAGAATGTATTTGTCTATGTTTTTATTACAGAAAAAAAAATATTACCATAGATGTTGTTGTATCCAGTTTTGTCCTTCACGTCAACTGAAAAAGTTACATTTCCATTAAGAGTTTTTTGAGTGATGGCAAAACAGTTGTCCTCAAATTATTTAATGACAAAGAGCCTTGTGAAAAGACGAACAATTTTCTTCACAGCATGAACTTCCTCCTCCTCCTTTCTATTTTCATGGCGGAGCAAATTTGATCATACAAACACAGAATAATTTGGGAAATTCACTTCCGTTGGGAGAAATGTCTCAACAACACAAATTGAAATTTTAAAATCCATTTAAAATGACTAAAAAATTCACTACATTTTGTTGAATGAACTTTTTTGAAATCTCATAAACGTGTTTACAAATCTTCAAAACTATAACAATTTCAAAATAGGATGTATCAGTTAAAGCCAGAGTGGTGTAGATCAGGGGTTTCTTCTTGAATTGTGAAAAAAGAGGCGTTACTAACAAAACAAAACGTCACATTTTCAAACGATCCAATCACATGCCAAGATTGCATTTTGAATTGAGAAAAAGTAGGTTTAACTAGAAGTGTTGTAACACGGGTTCGTTTCCTTGTCCACCCTGCGCTGCAAATATTTATCTGAAACACTTTGCATATCTGAAACACATTGAGCAGTTTCAATCTAAAAACATGAAAATGGTGCGATTTGGTCGACTCTCCCCCTCACTGAAACCACTCAAATTGATCGTAGTCCCCGATGTAGTAGTTGTTGGAGGAGGAGGGATTAACACTTCACACACAATTTTGGCGAGACAATGATGCTGGGGGGAGTAAAAGGGACCTTCGACCCTGGCCCACCTGTGACCATAATGCCCCGATTTTGATTGACACTCCAAGCACAAATTTCAATTTCAAAATGTGCGTGTGGTTATATTGTTCGCAGATTAACCTCGCTCGGTCCAAAGGAGGGGTTGCGATCCAATTTTCATTGAGACGACAATAGAAAAATCTGACAGCTACAAATAATCGCTTACACTAGCTATAACTACACAGGAATGATTTTGGGAACAGTGATTGTTTCGATTTCATCGATACATAGCTTGGCTGTTGGAGTCAGCTAGAATCTAGAAGTTAATGTGATCAGCACAAATCGTAATCGATCCATGTCATGGGTTTTTCCAATCAACATTTTTACATCGGCATTGTTAAGAACTTGGAACAGGTTCTGTACACAATGGACTCGAGATATCCTTCTTCCTGTTCCTGATTTTATTGCTCGAGTTGGCAATAAAGTTTCGAATTCGGAACAGTTGAAATTAATAAATGTATTTTCGTGAAATGAGATAATAAATAATTGATAAATCGGTATCTGGTGAGATAATATACCTGGCAGCATTGTTAGCGAGTGAGAGAGTTGTTGAGCGAAAGAATAGCGCTCTCTCATCGCTAGCTTCCTTTCTGCGAAGAAACGCCATTTTTGAACTTTCAGGTGAAACATCAACAGCTGATATCTCCAGAACGACGTAATATTGAGACCTGAAATAAGTTACGTTGGGCCTCGAATATGCGGAACTACATCAAGTCCAATAAGCCTGGGCTAGGCGCCTCCTGGTGGGGTTTTAGGGCGAACACGCTGGTGGGCCTCCTTAACAAATATTTGTTGTGTTGCGTCGTTCGTGAGTTTTCCCATGTGACTGACAAACCAAACTTAAAGAATGTTAGTATATAGCTAAGTGCGAGTGAACTTTATCGATTCAATCAAATTCAACTGATATTCGTTTCGTTTCTATGCGTATCAATATTTCGGCTAAAATGTCTCGACAATTAAGACACAGGTCACTCCCAACAACTTTGGATTTCAAGACAGTCCCCCTCCTCCCCCAAGATTGAAAAAATCTTTGGCTAGCTCGTACGAGAGAGTCCAGTCTGACCATGATAAATAGGAAAACGATGATGCTGTGATAAACCCGATGTCTCGTGACATTTAAAGCGGATCTTATTTTTTATCTTGGCCACCCTATCGCCCTCGCACGTCTCGAGACATACTTCTTAGTGCGTTTCTGGCGACCAATCAGCAGCCGACTCGCTAATCCGACGAAAGCGCCACCAAATTATGACGGAACATTCTTCTAATTGGAATTGGGTGGTGTGGCGTGGGTGGAAAAATAAATCGAATTTCGCAGTCTTCTCTCTTCCTTCTCTTCCTTCGCCACGGTGGAACAACTTAAGAATATATGCTTTTAACGCCTAATGAAAACGAGACATCATATTTTAAACTCACATTAGAAATCCTATATTATAAAACTAAGAATCTGATTTTTCTGTTAGGAGACAAAATCACGAACGGCTCAATTAAATCGCATACAATTTAACATACCGATAGTTAAATACTAGTAATGTGTAAAAAAAATACCGATAGTTTTTTTTTTTAGTTTTCATCAACTGTAGTCAACCGCACTACAGGCTTACGTCCCCCTCATGGTGCTTTTGCACTAGTTGACCACCACATTTCTCTAGAGACGTAATTTCAGATCTCAATTTAAATATTACATAATAAACCAATAGTTACCAAATTTTGGATAATCTCCCTTTGGCTTCAAACTTAAAAAATGGCGTCTCCGCATAGTTGCTGGGATAGCTAGAGAGAAAGAGATAGACCAAAGTACACAGAGGCGGGACACTTGCAACCCACAAATATAACAGGTTATTGTTAAATCTGTCGGAATCCCACGCCTCCTGTCACAGAGACATCACGAAAGTCTAATCTCCCAACTTATACGATGGTAACCGCGAGCTTGACCTTGCTCGCCAAACGATTTCTAATATCGAAACTTCCCGGTGACGTCCATGGAGTGACCACAGGAAGCAAATTCCGCATGTAATCGTTGCAGTTGACCATAGTTGTTGAGCAGAAGAGAAAAATCGACCACATTGAATCGCAAAACAAAACTATTCCATGATGATAATGATGTCAATGATAGTGAAGAAAACGACATCCTCCAGAACTAGCTGTCCTTACCAACTTCTCGGTCAATCTTGGACAATCTTAAAAACGTCTTCCGTGTCAAGAAATGGCTGGACGATTGCTGACCTGTATCGAATGGCACGGCTCTTTCAAAAGTAAAAGATGATGAGGGAACGAACGGAACAGGGGAAGTGTATGGATGATGTTGGCTATTTCTGTCTTGTCGGGAGCCAGTAAAGACGCCGGCGGATCCGTCAACAAAGATTTTCGTCTTGGTCAAATAAAAATAGCAATTTACTATTTGTCGTAAAAGTGAAGGCGATCGATTACAACGCCTGTTTTTACAGCATCTTGTTTACACATTGGTGAGGAAGAGATGGAGGTTATGACGTAAACGGCAGAGTCTATGCTTTTTGGACGTCCACCAAATTTCGTTCAAGGGTTTTAAGGCTCCCCCTCGATAGTTCACTAACGAATTTCGTTTATGGGTTATCGCGCATCACGACATGGAAGAGTGATTTTCGGTAGTCCTAGAGTTATCAATCAACTTTGCATTTAAACGCCCGCCTTCTCAGTCCTTCCAAAATGTCGGTAGATGGCGACACGTGTCTAAAAAAATTCGTCCCTAGGACTCAGATACTCTGCGTATTCAACCCATATCTCTTGAACGCGACATCATAAAGAATTGAAATAAGTTGCGTTTGACCTCGTCCAGCGTCAATATTATTTCGCTGCGTTAGGCCGTTCGTGAGTTTTCGATACGACATCTATACAGACAGTTCATCTTATGTTTCATAGAATTAGATTTACTGGATTGAGCTGTCCTGGAAACGAATCCCTATCCTCGTATACAACCCGATGACCACTGGTCACTCGTCCCTTCACTTAATTTCAATATTTCAATTGTTTTTCTTTGCAGTCGTCCAAGCGCAGCAGTAAGGGAAGTGTAAGCGGATATTTTCTGGCCAGCAGGAACATGCATTTCATCCCGGTAAGTCACCAATCAACTATTCAGTTCCAGTTTAGTCAAAAAATATCCATCGGCTCAATCGGAAGGACAAAACGAGGTCAAAGTCAGGGAACCAAATCAGTAAATCTAATTTGAATAATAAGTAGCGACATGGAATTTTGTCCCACGCACAACACGTCCTGGAAATGGTGAAACGAATTTTGATTGCTCGAAAATAAATTGCTAGTGGTGGGTTTCGGGGCTCGAATTCCAAGATTGAGGATTTCACGCTCAATAAAAAATATATTTGGAGAAGAAAGAGCTGAAGCTGTCCTTCGTTCCAAACAATTGCTTAGCTGTCACAGCCAATCTCCTTCTGTCCTTCTCCGGGTCCGGGGCTGGGGCCGGGGCCATCGTGTCTTATCTGGTGATGGACAAGTTGAGCCCCGATGTTGTCTCACAAGATTAATCCCCTCCTCGTCTTTTTCCTCGCCCAATATTCAAATGAGCCGCCACCGATTTGCATACGAAGATTGCGTCATCGTCTTCTTTCGCATCAGCGAAAATACGTATGTAATATTTCCTCTGCGCGTCACAGTTGGTGGACTGCATTGAGCGCTCCTCGCGGCAAAAACTGCAACCATGCCAACAACCAAATGTCCTAAATTGATGGCTGACGTGTCGACAGCAGCGCTCCTGGCGGTCCATCCGTCTAAACCGAATGGTGAGAGTGTGCACAAATAAAGCTCCGGCCTGTCAATGCCTTCGTGTTTGTTTAAGTTATCGGAGGTGGCACGAATAAGAAAGTGCTGAAAGACACTTTGGAGAAACGGAAGTCTATTCTCGACCATGGATTCGAGATCTGCAACTTGAAAATAATGCAATGCTGAGAACGCAGATCTCACCAAATGGCGAATCGACTCCGTAGTGTTAAAAACAACACAGCTTCTTAACTTTAAAAAAGTTTTCTTCACTTTTTAGTTTAGTACTTCGAGCACAAACGAGTTCAACGTTCAACGAGCACAAACGTGAAAAAACAAAGAGTTAATTTTGCTAATAGAAAGATTTGTTTCGAAAGTGACGTCACCAATCGAGATAATCGATGCCCCGAGTTTAAAGTGTTCACACCGTTGGTGATCTCATTTCGGCTTGATCTAAGGGTGGGGGGGGGGGGATAAAATTCCTTCCACCACTCAGGCCAAAAAGCAAAAGTTCCGATCTCGATGATTGACGAAAAAAAATCGAAACGTAACCTTCGAAATGTATTTTTTTTGGAGCGAACAGAACGAATGAGAGGAACCTTGAACGAATTGAAAAAGCTTCTTCGATGTAAAAATGTGAAGGTCAATCAATATAAAATATTGATTTTATCGATTGTAGAAATGTTCCAAGGATGCAATTGGACAACCACACATTCCTCTAAAACAATTATTTATCTGGCTTAGGAAATTAGTATTTTTTTAAATTTAACAAGCTCTTGAGCCTTTAACAATCAAGGGTTCATGTATCATGGGTATCATGATCAAGGGTTCAATTCCCGACCGTAACCTCAAGAATAATTATACACGGACGAGAGAGAGATTCCACCACAGAGGTGCTGACGTCACTGGCGCGAACGAGACGCCACTGACGTCACACCTACGGCGAGGAGGAAAAGAGGACTCGAACCGATGTAGCGGTGTGTTTATTTGTTGCTGCTGCCCCGTGTCGCCAGGCAATCATACAGTGCAGCAGTCAGACTTGGATAGATAGGATGATTCGTCAAATAGCAGAGTCCTCACCACTTGTACGTACATCCCCATCCCCTCAACTAAAACTCTATCCTCAACCCTTTTCCCCAGTTTATCCCCCCACTATGTTCCAATTCACATTAGTATTATTGCCAACTCATCATCCGAGCGCGGACAAAGGGAAGAGAATCCAAAATGGCGGCGCCTCATCAGATAGTCATCAATCAAATTGTAATAGATGAACCAAAGTTGGTGAAAGAGGAATTGTGGACAGGCCTTAGATATCTTTCCCCCAACTTGGCTAGGACCGATTCTGTTATTTCATCCGCACTCTAATGCTATTAATAGCACACCAAAAATATTTCTAACGAGACTTGTGCACTGTACAATATCGCGAGAAACGGAGAAAAATTTGTCTTCGAGAAGAACTTTTTTCCTACAAGGAATTTCTACAGTTGAGGACTCAAAATGACAACATTCCAAACGAAAACAGGAATTGGATCCCTTGGCCTTCAATAAAAATAGTCATTGGTCAACAACATCTTTCTTTTGATCCATAGGTGGGCGCGTCACTCTTCGCCAGCAACATCGGCAGCGGTCACTTCGTGGGTCTGGCCGGTTCCGGTGCCGCTTCCGGTATCGGTATCGCCATATTCGAATTACACGTACGATATATAAAATTAAGCAAATTTGAATCGGTTCCCAATTATCTGAATGGCTTTCTGCACTAATTATGTTCCCTTGTGTCCTGTTCAGGCTGTTTTCGTCATGATCATATTGGGTTGGCTCTTTCTTCCGGTCTACATGGCATCTGGGGTAAGCTCGTCAACGAATCGAATCACCCGAACAAACTTGAATTTTTTCTTAAACACCATCTTCAAATGCGTTGTTTTCCCCACTATTTCTCTTGTGACAGGTGTACACGATGCCCGAATATCTGCAGAAACGATTCGGTGGTCAGCGAATTCGCATCTACCTGTCCGTTTTGGCTCTCATTCTCTACGTCTTCACCAAGATATCGGTCAGTCTATTTTTCTTCAAACTCAAAGAGTTCATCCTTATGTAGTACAAATATATTCGACTAGGTCAAAGCGCACGTATTAATCCCTCTATCATTTATTAAATTCATAACCGATCAACGCAACATAGAGATCTGAATGAAGTTGCTTTAGATCATTTATTAAATTCATAACAGATGAACGCAACAACATAGCGATCTGAATTAAGTTGCGTTGACCGTAGAATCTTCGATACTATCATCCAGTGCAAATTTCATGACGCTACGTTACGCCGTTCCTGAGTTATGAAATCACGAACAGAAAATACCAACTTTGTTGTGTTGTCATAGAAACCAAAGTTCTCCAGAATTCACAGAAATTTGTACCAACTTGAGTAAACAATTTTCGATTTTTAAATTGTTTGATTTTTTAAATTTATTATTCAGGCGGACCTTTTTGCCGGGGCACTTTTCATCGAGCAATCGCTGGGCTGGAATCTGTATCTGTCCGTGACCTTACTCCTGGCCGTGGCTGCCATTTTCACTATCGCGGGTGAGTAGAACAAATAGGTGGGGGGCGACTGGTCATCGAACGCCTTCTATTAGGTACTAGGTTGGGACAGGAAGGTAGGGTGATGGGAGGACGGTGGAAGGGGAGGGTTGAAATGCAAATATGGAGGGCACAGTTAGTCTAGAGTTGCGACATTGATGACCGGAGTTGTTGTTGTCTCTCGTTGGTCCATTGCAGGCGGTCTGTCAGCTGTCATCTGGACGGATTTTGTCCAAACAATTCTCATGGTCATCGGATCGGTGGTGTTGATGGTCAAGAGTAAGTGGCGCCGCGCATCGGCCTTAGCATTGAGCTGGGGAGGAGTAGAATCCGAAATCACTTAGGAGATCATAGGCGTGCGTAAAATGGGTGTAGTAGTTTAAAGGAGACCCTCAAACGTTTGCCTTATACCACCCACACTTCATTGTGAAAGGAAGAATTTTTTCAAACGTCATCAATTGCTTGATACTCGCATTCCCGAGGAAAAAGACAACTTTGGGAATTTCCATTATATCGACCTCGCTATTGCAGCGGTCTCGGCCGGGAATTGAACCCGCGATCACCACACACGGGGCGGGGTCTAAGCGCTATTGTTTTACAAAAATCATTTGTGTAAAAACACCGTTAATAATAAATCGGTTGTCCCTCTCTGTGGTTCCGTTATCCCTGACTGAGCAGGTTTCGCGGCCGTGGGCGGCTACGAGCGGGTGTGGGACAGCTTCCTGTCCGCCCGTCCCACCAACGCCACCTCCAACTGGTTGAGCAACGAGACGTGCGGCGCCGTCCCTGGCGACTCCCTGCACCTGATCCGGGCGGCCGACAGCGCCGAACTGCCCTGGACCGGCGTGCTCTTCGGTCTGACGGTCAGTTCGGTGTGGTACTGGTGCTCTGACCAGGTCATCGTCCAGCGAGCGCTGGCCGCCAGGAATCTGTCCCACGGCAAGGCCGGCACCGTCCTGGCCGCCTACCTCAAACTGCTGCCGCTCTACCTGCTCGTCTTTCCCGGCATGATCGCCAGAGTTCTCTATCCAGGTGAGCCGATCGCATTTTATCCGATTGGGATCCAGTGAGAGGTGTTGTTCACTGTGGTGTTAATTTGGGTTCCTGGTGCTTCCCTGAACCACAGAGGAGGTGGGCTGTGCCGTGCCCAGCGAATGTGAACGAGTGTGCGGAAGTCCGGGCGGATGCACCAACATCGCTTATCCGCTGCTGGTCCTCAGACTCATGCCCACGGGTCTGTCTGGAATGATGCTGGCCGTGATGATGGCGGCCCTCATGAGCTCGCTCACCTCCATCTTCAACAGTTCATCCACCATCTTCACCATGGACATTTGGACGCGGATCCGCAAGTCTCCTTCTGACTGGGAACTGCTAATCGTGGGACGGTGAGCGGGACAACTTACAAATTTTACTCACAAAATATCTACAGTGTGTTCCATACTGTGATTGCGATTCAAGTTGGGTTTTTATGGCAGGTTGTTCGTGGTGTTCTTGGTGTTCGTGAGCATTCTGTGGATCCCCGTCATCAAGGCCTCACAGGGTAGCCAACTGTTCGTCTACATTCAGACCATCACCAGCTATTTGGCGCCACCTGTCTGCGCAGTCTACGTCCTGGCCGTGCTCTGGGGCAGGATCAACGAGAAGGTGACCTATTTTGCGTGACGTCACCGTCTCGTCCATTTGGTGTGGACCACTTCTGCTCACTTCCTTCTCGTTAAAAAGGGCGCCTTCTGGGGTCTGATGATCGGCCTGGCCATCGGTTTGACTCGCTTCGGGCTGGAGTTCGGCTACAGCGCCCCCTCGTGTACGTCCACCGAAGCCGACTCTCGGCCGTGGCTGGTGGCGCAGGCCGTGGGGCGGCTCCACTTTCTGCACTTCGGCGCCATCTTGTTCGGAATCACCGTGCTGGTGGCCACCGTCATCAGTCTGGCCAGCGAGAGGATCGACGACAAATATGTAATTTGTATTTTCGTGATTTGCAAGGTCAAAGGGTGTAATATTGTTTAAAGTAAAAGTAAAAGTTTTTAAAGTAGCACTATCCAAAATATTCGTTTTTAAAACATTAGAAACAGATTAAAAAATGTTTTTCCTCTGGTCTGCAACAAAATTATAACAGAGTTGTTCCCGTTTTATTTTTGGTCAGCTTTATCGACTGACCTTCTCGTCGCGATTCAGCCCACAAGTGCGCGCGGAGAGACTCGACCTTCACACCATGACATCACCACGTTGCACCCACAACGAAAACGGAACCAAAGGGATGGACGATAACGTCATGACGTCACCCAAATCGGTCAGCGGATCGGTCATCCCACTAGCCACAGGTCAGTTGAACTCGGTGAACCCCGCATTTACTGTTCGAAACTATTCCCAGATAATCTATTTACTTTACCTAACTCAACCGGATGTTATTACTTACTATTCGGTACCACCAACCCTCAGACGAAGAGCAGGAGGATGTTCCGTGCTGGAAACGTCTGTTCCGGCTGCTGTGCGGCATGGACGGCAGCGGCAATGAAGCCGACAGCTACGGCGTGACCGTTCCGAGTCAGACCCGTCCCAGCCCGGAAGAGGAAGCCAAGGTGGCCGTGGAGTGTTTACGGGAGAGGCCGGCCTGGCGCTGGCTGCTCAGAGCCAACGCGGTGGCGCTGGTGGTCATCACCACCGCCGTCATTGTTTACTACGCGTGAGGAGGCCGTCGACGATCGGATTTACAAACGCAACCACCGCCAGGAGTCGCAGCACCGAGTCACGCCAAATGCAAATGCGCCACTGAGACGACCGACAACATGGAACACTCGAGATAGTCTGACGTCAGCGCTTCCGGCTTTTCTACTTCTTACATTTCCTTGACTCAAGAGTTCATAAATATTTATTCATATTGTATATATTCGGTTCATCTTAAAGGGATGTAAAAAAAATATATATACTCTGTGTATGTGGAAATGGAGAAAACAGAAGCAAGCAGAAATATTTTTCTTGGATTTTTTGTGGTGTATGGGTTTCGTGGTACTTGGTTAAGTAAAAGCGGAAAGTTGCGTTAAAATCTTTAAATTTAAATAAATAGCAGCTAAGGTGTTGTTGGAAAATGTAAATAGCGAAAAATATTCTTCCCGGTCAATGTCATTATATTTATTCTAGTATTTTACTAGTATAAATATAATTACATGCTGCCAAGATTAAAAGGTCAGCTCAGTGTAGATGCAGTATTTGTTTTTTCCTAAATAAATGTATTCTCAAAATTAAACTTGTTTTATTTTTTTTAAAATGAAGAAAGTTGATTTAAGTCGGACTCTTCTGTGTTAAGTTTCTGGTTTAACTTTACTTGTACTGGTGGTCAAATAGGTCAAATAAATTGATGGACATTATTCTTATTTCAATCACAGAAGAGAATAAATAGCACTACAAGAGTTTCAGTGCCCTCGGGATCGATCGGTTATAATCGAGAGTCCGCGGCAGGAATCGAACCCGGGACCGCCGCGCCACAATCCGTAAATAAATAAAAATATATAAAACAAGAACACAACAATCGTTCGAGTTGTGTGCACTTACCAAATGCAGTAACGCTGCGAGACGTCCGACTTCTTCATCGAGCGTCGCTGTGGACAGTAATGGGGAACTGCTGGTCACTTCCTGTAGGTATTGCGACTGACTGGTTCGGCGGTCCCTGGTTCGATTCCCAGCATGTGCTCTAGTGAAAATGTGCCTCTCACATAGTGCCTAAACACTAAAAGTAGTAAAGAAACTCCTGTATTGCTGTGACAACAGTGAAGGATAACTAAAACCAAAAAATAATAAAAGTAGATCAGATGTAAAAGTACCGTTTGGGGACGCCGGGCACACAAATTCAAAACGGGTGTTGATCCATTCCTGGACTCGAGACTGCGTTGAATGTGGCTTATATTATTCACTAGAAGATCAACTTCGAAACTATTAAATCTGTAATGTCACAAACATCGATCACATCATTTTTTTAAACTTCGCAGAACTAGTAAACAAAAACACACCGATGATCGAAATGTTTTCAATTGTTTTGTGTTCCCGCCACATTTGACCGATATAGACGGCTCGATTAATCAATCATCGACAAGTGCGTGCTAACGAGGCTAACTTATCAGACGTCTCCATTTCTTGTTCAACGCGTAATCAATCAACCAATTAAAAAATTAAGAATTCCCACCTGACGACGAGAATAAGTAGATAAGACGATTGATAAGTAATCATGTCTGCAAAGCGTGTTTATCAAAACAAAACAGATTTAATTGCGTTACTACGTTTGACGATAAAAAATAATTTCCATGTCATTTTACCTAAATACAGAACAAATAACACATATATATTTACTAAAAAACAAGAAGATCGTAATTACACACTCGAAATGGGTGGTAGTAATTACACACTCGAAACGCACGAATGTAGCTTCTTACAAGAGGTCAAATTCAAAATGTACAACTGGTCATGGCGCAGTTGGTTTAGCGACCAACTGAGGCTCGGCGGTCCCGGGTTCGATTCCCGGCGCGGGCTCTAGAAAATTTCGATCCCGGGATACTGGAGGTGCCCCTCGCATAGTGCTTAAGCACTATGAGGGGTACATAACGCCTGTAGTGCGGTTCACTAAAGTTGATTAAAAAAACTCACGCTGTTTCACATCACATCCAAGTTCAAGTGAATAATTATTCTATTTGGGAAGACTGATGGACAGTGAGTGGCTCCAGACTCGCTGTAGTATTTCTTTTAAATACAATAAGATAAGAATAATAACAAAGAATACCTTACGTCAATACCAGTTCATAAAGATGGAAGGCTTTATGTCATTAATCGGATTTAGCGAATGTGCATTTCTTTTTAACATATTTATAGTCACAATATTTTCGATCGGCCTTTCGAATTTTGGACAGATTTTAATAAATTTTTATGTTTTCAACTGTTGAGACAACACCGGGAATCGAGCATGAACTAAGACAGGTCGTTCCTTTCCAGTTCATAATCACATATTTTTGGAGCTAACGGCTAACTAAAGGGAAGATTTCTTGATGCGTTTATATACAGGCGTGCTGAGCGCAGGTCAGGCAATGTAAGCCGGCGCCAACCGGACAATGGGCGCCCGGCACACAGGACACAGCGCCGGATTAAGCATTTGCCCACATTGGAGACAGCAGCACAGGTGTCCGCACTC
>JAQGBY010002863.1:0-21225 GCA_034698785.1 Mycogona germanica | reverse complement strand
GTCGTTCCCCCTCGCACAGTGCCTAAGCACCATGAGGGGGACGTAACGCCTGTAGTGCTGTTGACTACAGTTGATTTTAAAAAAAAGAATACACGAACATGTTAGATAAGCAAAAGAACATTTAAGAAAGCATTGGTACAGAAATAGTTCTAAGATTTCCTAATTTTTTCCTGCTTATTTCATTTTACAAATTATTCCAATTTATTCGAATTCATCGGGCCAATTTTGGACTTAGTCGTCATGTGAGTTAGGATTATTTTTCAGAGTCGAAGCGGAGAGAGACCCTAGTGGGATTGTAGGTGGACTCAAAAGAGGGGAGGTGGCTTCTGAGAAAAAAGTATCCTTAGTTTTTGGATGTTGGAAATTATCCAAATAAAAATATCAGACTAAAGGTTCATCAGAATATTATTTCTCGTTTACCATTTGCGCCACGCATGAATGCGTGACGTCACGTGACGTGGTTCGGAAAACCATCGACTGTCAGCTGCGCTGTTGCGAATCGGTAGAGGCGCCTGAGAGTTCATTACATCGGACAATATGTACTGCTAGTACGTGTGGGTTACTTAATCGAGCAGCGAGCCTCTTTCACTCGAAATTTATTACAAACGAACTATTGTACTAATTCTAGAAACAGTTAACTGATCGATTGAAGTTTGGAAAAAGTATGACAGAATTCGCGCCATTTTTTCAGGCCTTATTTCATTCGTCATTCTTTGCAACAGGAGATGGGGGTAACTTGGAAAGAAATATTTCACTGAAAAACCAGTGTTGGTTGGGTTGCGAGTAATCTGACTATCGTAATCTGACTATCGATAGGAAACCAGGGTTGTGTGATAGTATCGAAACTATATTGATAGTAATGTGACTGTCGATCGAGAGCTGTTCGTTATTGCAATAAACCTACATGTACAAAAAATATGTAGATGATTCAAAAATTGGTGTGAGATGCCGGTATAAGTAAATAATTAATGTACAAAAATTGCAGGACGACAATTGTAGACGACAACAAGAGTTCGTAGAATAAACAAGAAGATTTCTTTTTTCGAGCCTAAAACATATTGTATACAAAAATTACAGAAGATACAAATTGATGTTGATTGTTTCGTTATGTAGCTGGTGACTGCTCGTGTTCACAGTTCGAAAATGTATTCCCATGCCGGGGAAACCACCAACGATGGGCCCAACAACATACGAGCATTCCCGTACGTGGATCTATAAATAAACATTATTGTTTATTCTACGAACTTGTTGTCGTCTACAATTGTCGGTCTGTAATTTTTCTACATGAACCATATATATATGTAGATGCGCTGTCACTCTTCGTTTTGTTTAATCGAACCAATCAGTTTTATGAGCACATATAATTAATTCACGTTGCGTGATGTTTTTGATTGTTTTTGGCTGCTTCGAACATACTTTCGACGTTGCAATCATTGTAGTTATTGTCAGGTAGGTTAGATATGTTAGGTATACGTATCAAACTGCAGACTATTGCTCGAACTACTCACACGTACAGAGTAGTTCTAAATAAAAATATGCAGCATAATAGAACAATGCAAACGTCACCTTTTCTCTAAAACGGACCTCAATGCTATGAAATAGAAGCTCCTGTACTCTTTGGTTATTTTCTAAAGTTTCTCGTTTATTTTCTTTTAATGAGTTCAAGCATATTTTTGGGGGCACTTTAGTTCGTCGTGATCCTAGTGACCAAATATAAAAACGCTTGCATTATCTAGTTCACAGAGCCGCTGGACGAACATAATGTTTGTTACGCCTGGAGTGTGAACAGAATTTAGGCAACTATGTGATCACAATGTGATGCGTTCACAAATATAAATGATCGATTATAGAAAAGGGATGTGTTCGGGACAGCGTCGAAATAAAGGGCGGACGGAGTGGCGAGCTCGAAGTTGTTGTACGACTCGTCGTAGCGCAGTTGGTTAAGCGACGGACTGTGCTTCGGCGGTCCCGGGTTCGATTCCCGGCGCGGGCTCTCGATTATTCGATCCCGGGGTGCTGGCGAAAATGTGCCTCTCACATAGTGCCTAAGCACTGAGAAGGTACAGAATCTTCCTGTTGTGACCCGTCACTTCAGTGAATTAAAATTTAAAAAAAGTATAATAATATGTAGTTAATTTATTATGGGGGTCTATTATGTTTCATTAAGAATTAGCGAACCAAAAGTTGACTGAATTCATCTAAGTGTTTGAAATAACTCAAATAGAAAAATTGCATGTTATTTTTATTTATTTCTTACCTATCAAAAACATTAAATACAATACTGTATTTAATGTGCCCCTCACATAGTCCCTAAGCACCAAGAGAGGTACAGAGAATCCTGTAGTGCAGTTAACTGACTATACAGTAAATTAAAATATATAAAAAAGAAGACAGTTAACTCAAGGCGTCAACGTTGTCGCCTATTGGCAGATCTTTTCGACGAAATAATTAAATTTTAAAAGCGTTCCAAAATTCCTTAGAATGAGCATTATTTTAAGATTGCTGTGACAGTCCATTGACCGCTCAGCCCATGACCCGCACAGAGTGAACGTCAATTGATTTCAATTAATTTCTAGACAACCTGAACAGAATCTCGTAATATATTTCGGACATTTCTTAGACACAAATTACAATTTCTAATTCCACACAAACGTGTTTACGTTTAACGCATTTTCCAGTCCGGTTCGACATATGATCTAAACATTTTACTAAGACTATCTATTCCTGTTAGATATAATTTTGTGTAGATTGGCTAGAAATGTGAAAAATTTGTGAACGCGCCCTCTGTTTGCGGTCGGAAAGTGTTTGACGGCGGATTTAAAAACAAACAAAAACAAAACCTTGTGATCAGTTTTGCCGTCAACACTGTCGTTCAAGCTCCCTGGTCCCAGTGACCTTTAACCACATTCGGCACCAGCCTAACACTGAACCACGAGTTAGGTTAGACCTCACCAACACCACCTGGCCCTCACCATATTAGTTGCCAAGTTAAATAAAAATGTCCCCTCTGCAAATGGAATATGATTGAAAACCGCGAAATAAAATTTAAAACTGCAAAACTCATTATCCCATTAATTATGAAAATATTTTGTCACAGACAATAACAGCGGTGTCCGCGATTTTAATTAAGCTGAAAATCAATATTCTGTTTTGATGATTATTAATGACTCGGATCAGGGTTGTACATTATGATTGAGTTAACACATGGAATGTTTATATTACTGTGGCATCGGGGTCCAACTTGTAAATTAAAACTTCATTCTTTCGTTACGCCTGAACTAAATGGCAATTTTATGGAACCAAATTGAAAATGATCCGTCGTTTAATCTCAGCCTAAATGAACAATTATTGCATTATAAAATTTGCTGACGTCACGGCCCAACAACGACGACAGTTTTTGTGTTTCGAATACTTTTGAGTTTGGTAATATTCTGGAACCCATTAAGCACAAATCCGTAACCGAATGACGATTATAAATGAGTATACATTTGTATGAAAATGTAGCGTTGCATGAATCGAAAATAGAAATCAAGAAAAATCAAGAATCTACTGCGAATTCAATCAAACGACAGTATACATCATATTACTAACACAATTACTAATACAATTTATGAAATTCACGTAAGGGGGATTTTGGAACTAGGGGAATTTAGTAAATTTTTCTAAGCGATTACGTGTATTTTAATTGATTCTTTCAACTTTGGCATGGTTGTTGGCTTTAAAAAATTCAGGGTCCAGTTTCACCTCGTCTTTTAGTATGTCCACATGAAAAAACATTTTATTTGTTCGTGATGAAATGGTTCTGTGTCGCAAATTATTTATCTCCAAACCCCTCCAAAATGATTCGATGCATATCGTCCGTAAGGTGGCGATAGTGGTCATTACCTTTCCTCTCCCTTTCTTCGTTATCACGGGAAAGAAAAAGTTCCGCCGGTAGAGAGGCAAATTGTAAAGTGTCTGCGCTATGCGGGAAAGCCAACACGCTTTCACTGCACGTATTGCTAACATGCGGGCTACAGTTAGACTAATAATTGATTCTCGAATTCATCACAGGAACTCAAACAAATCGATGGGGAAGGAGGAAGGGTTATAAGATGTTAAATCAACGGTGAACCTCCTTAACAAAAAAAATTTAAAACAAAATAATTTACGCATTTCATAAATATTAAAGTCGAGATCCTCAAAATTCCGAGAAAAACATAAAAAGTGGCAAATTTTTTTTAAAAAGGAGTAATCTGATTTCTGCTTTTTGAAAGTACTGAAACAACTAATGGAGTCTTAATTTCATTTTCCTAAATGTCTAAGTACCAAGTCATTTGTTATTCAATTGTTTCTTTGTGTTATTCAATTGTTTCCACTGTTTTCAATTACAAATTTTGGATTGCCAAATCAGCGCACGGTATTGACAATGCACGATATTGCTCAAAGAAAATTAAAGATTGGCGATAAAAAAATTTAAAATTGCTATTCAGAAAACTCTCACCAATTTTATCAGTCACAATAATTACCACCCACGAAACGTACGACTACGTAATTGCTTTATAGCGCCATCTGGTGCAGGGTCCGTGCCGGTTGTATCGATAAGTGCTGGCCCATGCGACGTCATTAATTTTATTACCAGCCGAAGGACATTTCATTTCATGTAACCAGGAATGGTGATATCGCCCTCCCCTAACACCCGCATTTAGACGCATTTTCGCCAGTAAACGCTCGTATCCAGTGCTACCATTTAAATATTGCAACATATCCCTACGACATTCCCACTCGCACAATTTATTCAACTTTATGAAGCATTGAGGTAAAAACGCTCCATAAATTGAAAACGTGGAGAATAATATTTTTGGTTTAGTTCAATTTTAGTTTTCGCAAGTTAAATGCTCCATAAAGTGGAGTAAAAATATGTTCTCTTCAAAATAAAAAATAAAAAATTAAACTTTTGCAGGCATACTGGTCACACCGATTCAATTCAAGACAAAGTGAGTTTAAAATTCGGAAAATTAATTTCGTAGCACACGTAACTAAATGAATAAAATTCTTGAGCTAACCGAAAGACAGAAATCTGGCGCCATAGTAAAAGTGCTCCCTCGGCGAAAGGGGTAGAAGGGGGATAAAGTGGCCTAGAGGGAGGGGTATTTCCGCTACATATCTCTTCATATCATCGATAGCCAATAGGAGAGCTAGAAACGAGATATGGCTAGGAGGGAATCGGTCACCCGGAAAGGTATTACATTTCGTAATGTTGTCGTAATAGGGAGGGGGTAAGGGGGTGCTCATAGAAGGGGTTGATTTGACACATGAACCGATGGGAAATGGCATCGTTGTCGCGCACTTTGGCGATTTTTTCTTGGTGCGCTTAACCATGTCTACTTTGATTTTATTTGTTGCTTTTCAGATGACGTTTCTAAGCCAGTACTACAGAGGAGTCGTCATCTATTGCGATTCTGGTGATCGACGTTTGAACAAATGGATGCCAAAATGGTCCCAATCTGCATGCATCTATGAGCATCTTATGTTCACAGGCCGCACCAACACGAATGATCGCTTCTCTCTCTCTTACATATCTTCACACAAAGAAGTTAATTAAAACGAATTCCTCTAAAGTGGTTCAAAAAAATACTTTTGGCAAAAGCTGCAAACTGCGCCCACAACACGGCGCCACACTCACGCCCAGCAACATCAGCTCCCAACACTGGACACGCTCTACGACTACAAGCAGTATCGACAATGGCCCACAGGCGGCGTGACGGTCGCGTCGCGCGGAGGGAGAAGAACAAGGATTTACGATCCCAAATAACGTTCGCAAATAAACACTGATTTCTAAGCAAAATGATGCAGTTATCAACAACAGCGCCCCGGGAGCGATTTAGCGGGCGGGGGAGGGGTAGGGGATAAATTCTCTGGAGGGTCGACAGAAGTTGGGGTGGGGGAGGGGAGGAAGACGATCGAATGGGTGGAGGAGGTGCCGTAAGAAGAGGATGATCGTGGGGGCGAATAAACAAGATCTAAAGAAATAAAACACACTCCACCCTCACGATTGGTCGTTGCGTTGAGATGTCGTGGGGAGGGAGTTGAGGGGTGGTCCAGGTTGATTGCCGTGGTGGGATGTTGTCATGGGTAGGTGGAGGGTTGAAAGAATCACGTGGTTAGGCTAATAGAGCGTGGCCAGGCTAATTTTTATTTTGATAGCAGCGCATCGGCGAGTTTCGGTTCAAAGCAAGGCAGCTTAGATATTCCGCAAACAGAAGATTGGACCACCCGGAAATCCGATGACAAATTAGACATTTCGAATTATAAGACATGGGTGAACTGCCGAAACTGGATGTCTCTTGCCACATTTTATACATGTAAATTAATCTGCTTTCCAAAGATTCGGTTTTGTCGTTTTGATACTTTCCGTGCTTTCCCGCGACACATGCAAATTTACTGTGAGGGGAGGGGGGTTCTGAACTGATGTCAGCGAGAACAAAAGAGAGAAGAAGGTTGGTCACACTGTCTCGTGCACACAATTTTCCCTTTTCACCGGGAAGTTTTTAGCCCGCACGGTCACACTACCTCGTACGTAGTTCAGTAGACGTCTGCTAGAGGCAGGCTAAAACCAGTTTATTTCGAAAAACAAATATATCCGAGCAATATTTTCCATTTTTGTTACCGTAACAATGTGACCGGGACTATGACCAATGTTTTTTTTAAAAAAAATCATCGAAATCGGTCCAGTAGTTTTCGAGTCTATCAAGGACACACGCACATACATTCATTTTTATATATATAGATTTTAAAAATCGGTCAACAAACATGAAACAACCCTCTGTAGAGAGTTCAAGATGGCGGCCTTACACCGATGCGCAGAGTCCGCTCACTCTATGATGCCAAACGCGTCACTGCTTGCCGAAGTCCTGCTGTCGGTTTTACTGGCTTATATCGGGTGAAGGGGGTTGCGTTGATGTAGGGGGGGGGCGAGGTTGGTCTGTCGTCTCCTTCTCCGATTTCCCGTCTTCTGCCTCAGGGGTGTAATAATAAAAATAAAATGCTATAAGACAGCGACGGCCGGTATTCGACAAGTTGATGCTCTCTTTTCTTTCCTCAGCCTTGCTACAGGTTCGTTCTCTTTCTCTATCTCGGTAGAATGGGTAATTGTGTTGAAGGAACGGCCCTAAACCTATGCGACCTCTTCAGACCTTACCCCAGCCAGCATCCCACATACAAAAAAAAGCGACACAGCTATTTTCGTTCGGCGCTGCACCGGACACAACCCAACATCCAACAAACAGATGAATTAAAAATTTTAATAGCAAGTCACAGCATCCTCTACTGTATATCCGACACCAATTTCCACCGATGACGCCCATCTTCGGTGTTCGGTTGTTAACCTCGTGGGACTTGGGAGGACAAAGATGGAAGCTGAATTGGCAACGTCAGAGGAAAAACGATAAAACCTGGGGGATAGGGGTAGGTGTAGGGGGAGGTGTTGGTATAGGTGGTGTTTGGGTGTTACATTTGATTCAGGTTGAGGTATGTATATTGTTAGGAATCAGATGACTGGGTAATGTATTCAAGAGGGATGTGACGGGGGAGGGGTTTATTGCAGGCACAATTGAGGAGTATATTGGGGGTAGAGTGGGTGGGTGGTAGGAGGTAGTGAATATATGGATGGGGAGGAATACAGCCGAGGTCAATGTCCTATCATGGGTGGGGCAACCCTTCTATCCCTTCCTAGTTAGCTACGTTAAACGTGGCATTGGTGCGTAGAGGGAAGAGTGCTTGGCACGCTGACCGTGGCGTGGCGCTGCATTATGTTTCACGTAATTCGGCAATGGCCGGCGAGTCGCAGATGGCAATTTGAAATGTCGATTTTAGGAAAAAGTCTATCTTGTTTTATCGAGATTTACTGAATATAAATAGGGCTGGATTCTCGGATATTTCCTAGTCATCACTAAATAAGTAAGTCGTCAGCAAAGAAATATGAACCTGTGAAACGGCGGAAGACATATTTCTTGACTTGCTCGGAGCTGTACATTTTGATCGCCAAGACAAAATCTAAGATTTTTACACATGTGCAAAAAAGATAGTGTCTTGGAATGTTATTCTTTTATATTTCCTAATAATCACCCAATTTTCTATCAGAACAACTTTCGCGTTAGCTCTATTTTCTTCGAGCTAAGTAACCACTACCAATGACCCATTTGGAGGACATTTTTATATCTTGTACTCATTTCAGAACGTTTTTCCGATTCGGTTGAAAGTTGAAAGCAAAATTGAATGATCGTATCGATAAAATGGCAGTGTCTTACCATACGAGTCATTTGGTCCCAAAAGCCCCCGCACATCCGGTTTCCAGTTGTCTCTTTCCAGAGTATCGTTTCTCGATTTATCGCCTATTAAAAGTTCTTCGACTGTTATCGCATCAGTGGTACCTATAGGTTCCCATTTTCTGAAACGAACATTTTATTTAAAATAAAGATCAATAAATTAAAAAAAAACTAATTCCAAAAGTTTTTCAAAAAAATTCCACATCTGTCTCGGCGTGTTTCACGACACCTTCATCATATAAAAATCAATAGTACAATAGTCTGTATTTCCGAAATATCAAAGTCTAAACTCGTAACCTCATGCAGTTTGAGCCAGTTTGGCAATGCCATCAAACAGTGATAGTACAAGATTCCAATTAAAGCAATAAGAATGATTCTGAATGAAAATGTTGAAGGAGTCTCACCTCCGAGGTGGAGCATTCACCTTCAGTTGGCGGCCACTGTGGTTTCCAGTATGGGAACCTCCGTGACTAGGCTCTACCACGGTCAGCTAGCCTATACCGGAACCCCAGGTATCAGTCATTGCTGTCACTACGTTCATTTTTGCTCTTTTTCCACCGTGTGTGTTCGGAGTTTGTTGTTCTGTAAATTGTTTCGCTTATGCAATTAAATTATTTAAAACTTAGTCACTTGCCTCCGACATTTTTCGGGTCTGCCATCTTGGCCTCTGACCGAAGGGTTTCCACACCGCGATAAATATCCCCCCGTCAATCAACTGTAGTCAACCGCACTACAGGCGTTACGTGCAATGCGAGGGGCACGTCCAGTACCCCGGGATCGAAATTTTCGAGAGCCCGCGCCGGAAATCGAACCCGGGACCGCCGATCGAGTTAGTCGCAATACCGACTGGGTTACGAAGTCAAATATAGTTGCCCCCAACTTTGGGAAAAGCTAGATGGCATTGAAATACGGATTATGTCTTTTACTCGAACACTAAAGGATTTGATAAAATGTACTACTTTATACTGACAAATAAAAATTATAAAAATTGTCACCTCTAATTTAATTTTTGCCAAAACAAACATTAGTGCTAGGGAAAACTTTCAGGACTTTTTCAATCCAGAAAAACGTATTCACATTTATAATACAATTTTTCTCGAAACTATCACTTTTCATGGACACATTTGAAAACGAGGCTAAGCCGTATAATTTGGTTTAAAGGAAAACTCATTTTGGCGGAAGAAAAAAATTCTTGCCTCTGAAATACTGCGTAACAGATCTTGAAATTTCGAACGAGATCTTTGGTAGTTGCGATATCTGGAAACTGGCACTTTTTCCCCAAGTTTAATTCGATCTGCACGATTCGCTTTGCCAACGCAATAAATCAAACCCATATCCTCCTGACATATCCTCTTGAGACCGCTCTGTACGTAAATTTGGGCAAGAATAGATTCCAGCTCGAATTTTTACATTAAACTCGCGGAGAGAGAAACTTACTTTTTCAGCGTGTCGTGAGAAATATCCACGCCCACTATGCGAAATATTTGCTGATTCTTACGGGCACTTATTACGAATTCTTATGGCGAATACAAGGACATTCTCTATCATAAATTTTATTTTCGATAAGCATATGCTCGACAAAAATGATTTCTAGAAATATTTTCATTGGTAGGATTCCGAAACTGTTTCGCAAATATCAATTGCAATTTATTTTTATCTGGTTGGTGATCGTCACTCAGTTTATCTTTCCATTGTACCTGACGTAACGGCCGATAGAATTTGATTCAAATTCGAAATAGCTTCGCTGTTTAGTCATTGTTCTTATGAGGATATTCGCGCAATTTTGGCAGATCTGCACCGACAACCATTCCAACAACTCCAAAACCTACATACTACTGCTTAAATCGCTCTGGGCGCTATTTACTCCCCGCCCCAACACATTTGCTTCAAACCCCCTCCTCATTCCCCTGTAACCTAAAAGCGTCCACCAAACTGATATATATTCCTGAGACCCACACCGAAACTAGAAGCACTTGCTAGATTTCTCGTGAACATGCTCAAAAGTGGCCAATTCCGCCATTCGTTATCACCGACCAATCTGTACAGTTCTGTAATCACTCATGCCGCCAAAACTGCCGCGAGTGACCGCACTTTGCCAAAGTCACTTTTCAAGGCGCACATTGACATCGTGGACACGAAGAAGGTGCTCAGGAGCATCTATATATCTGAATTTCGATCGGGGTTTCCTAGTAGAGGAATGAGTAAGAATTGGTAGGTGACCACTGGCCAATGCCCCGGGTCCAGCGTCAATTCCCCAACTCCCCTGGTCCCCCAGAACCCAGGTCGGGAATATTAAATCATTTGAAGCGATCGATCTGGTTTCCCCCCCCCCCTTCCCGACCACCTGGAATCGTACCATTCATCGCAATGCCGTAAATAAGACTATGTTTTCAATAGGATTTTAGCATCGCCTGAATTATTTATAGAAGAGATTTCTAAATAATTGAGCAGATACGACAAATCAAAGTTAAAGAATTAGCCGAATGTACGTACGATCTAAACATAGAAGGCGCAGCGATCGCTGTGCTGGTTTCGGAATTTGTTCTGCGTAAAAGCCAATATTATTTCAGGTACTTGCCCAACTGTGAGAAAATCTCTTTCCAGACATCTTGGGTTGACACATTGTGATTGGTTCGCCGCGCTTTATCTTTAAGTGTACTATAAATCGGATGTCCTTCAAACGTAAGACAACACGAGAATCCCACCAATCGGTCAGACACATTTATTACAACTGTATCGGTGGCGCTACGATCGTTTTGCCATGAAATGTTTGTTAAGGAGGTCTACCAGCGTGTACGCCCTAAAACCGCTCCAGGAGGCGATCTGGTTTTGCCTAGCCTAAATACCTAGTACTAGCCTGAATTGCCTGAAATCGTACAAGCACGAGTGTGGCGCCACGGCTTTACTTCAATTCCAAAAGAAAGCCGTGAGTAGGAATTTCTCTCGCCCGAAAAATTCCAAAGGTGTCGGCCGGAATCGAAACCGCAATCACGGGCCACGAGGAAAGCACGCTATCCTCTCGACATCTCTGCGATCGTTTTGCCAATTGTTTCCCTCTCCCGGCACACCGTTTAAAGGACGATGGTCGTGGGGCGTGAAATTCCCACCTTGCCCAGGGTGAATAATTGGTCATACATAAAAAGATCGAACCAAAAGCATTGTGGGTTGGTAGGTCAGTCAGCATTTCGACAAGCGCAAAGCGCCATCTTTTGAATAATTTGTTCACGAAATTTCGGCGCTCATTTGTCATAGTCACGTCAACGCTTCTTCTCCACTGCTAGCGTATTTTTATTTCCCCTTTCTTTTCGACATCCCAACCAAAAAATGTACAGTCGTATTTCAACGCGTCCAAAATATATTTCCAATGTATTCTGAAACGGTCGTCATGAAATAAACATTTTTTTATTTTCGGTTTCGCCCCACCAAAATACTTTTTTTTTCTTGTATCGACCAAGTTTATGTCCAACCGGATGTAACTCTAAGAAATGGCGAATTCTGGCCAGGTCCTCATGACGTATTGACAATCCGGCCGGGGTGGGGCAACCTTGCCCTCCACTTCGGGGCCACAGGACGCGTAATCGAAATACGTGACAGCTCAACTAAAAAAGGACGTAATTTAACTGCAGATAGCGTATTTGGATATTACGTGCTAGTATGCGGTTAATTTAACGCTTGAGGTCCCGTGGACTACTTCAATAAGGTTATAAGGTATATAATAAAGTTGTCCTATTCGCTATCCTTGCGATTAGTCAATAAACGGAATAATGACGACTTTGTGCCCTGAATCGACCACAGAAAACTTACGTTTCATCAGTTGCTTTTTAGGTTGTGTAGCGATCTTCAACTCGAGTTCTTTCGAATCTATTTATAAATATAACGATTGTTTTTCTATTATTTCCTATATCTTCAAAAATTGAATTTCCGAGAGCCCGATCTTTCGCCGTTTAAAATAAATTAATGGCTGCCCAAGACATTCTCATGGGCAGCCATTAATTTGCATAAGATGATTTCGATTAATCAGCCATCAATGTATTTCTACCTGTAGTGCCTCGAATCTTCCGAGTCAATCATATCAAATGTAATTATCCAAGTCCAGAATGTACACCCTGACCACCAACCATTATATCATAGATCACGTAGCTGAACTTCTTCAATCAATTTGATATTATAGTCATTCTTTTGTCAGTCAGTGCCTACTTGTTGAATTCTGTGTTCATATGAAACGGATCGAGCACAGGGTTAAAGAAAGATAGCAATTTTATGTCAATGTTATTGCAATACACATACGTCAATATTTTATGGGGAGAAAACAATAAATTTTACTAGCCCAAGGCTGGGGTTCACAATATATCCTAGGACAGTAGGAGAGTTATTATTCCACGAACGCATGCTTCATGTACACGGCGTATAGTTTGGTTATGTGAAGCCCTAGAATGGCGATACTTTTCTATCGTAGCGCCCCGCAGCGTAGAACGACCGAAATACTTGCATTACTATTTTTCTCGCATTCTTCTACTAATCGTGCTATAAACATTTCCATAACCCGGCCAACGACATAGTGATCATAGAGGCCTCTGCCTTTCTCATCAGATACCTATTTAACCATCTCAGTCATGGGATGAGTAACCATCTCATGTGAAACCGCCAATCCTGCGTTATCAAACTCATCGATTGCCATCTTTTACCACCAGGTGACTCAGAAATCGGTCCGAGCGGGGATGGGCTCATATATGCAGTATGCATGAATCATCTCTAGGAGTAGTTGTTGAATACACAGTAGACGCTTCTCCCCCCGAGGCGACTGCAAAAGTCTACACCGAGGAAGATATAGTCCAGTGGCGAAATAGCCCGTACATCTGCATTGCATCAAAAACGTCACAACGAATAGATCAATGTGAAGCGTGGCTCTTTCCGGGATGTCTATGCTACGTACACTATAGCGTAGGCAAAAAAAAACAGGAAATGACGCCACTAGTGAAAACTCAAATTTAACTGGACGCGGGGGGGGGACATCGAAATTGACGTCAATTATCTTTCTCTGCTGGTTTAGTGACGCATAGTCTACGAATTCGGGATTCGAACCACGAATCCGTTCACCCTACGAGGATGCCTCGAAACAAGACAGGACTGCCACAAACAGGACTTTGTGGCAGAGAAGCTAGTGGATCCATTGCCAAAATCATAATATGCTGTATTTCTTTTTGAAATTTTAATAATTTTGTCCAATTTATTCAAGTGATTGTATGTGACTACTCAATTTCAATTATTGTCTTTATCTATTTTGAAGGATCAATATTCCAATTGTTACGATACTCAGTAGGCCGTTTCAAAATAAAATCAAGACATAAGTGAACACAGGCACCACATTTCGTTCAACTACACGAAGAAAATGAACAACGTACGGTTCAAGATTAGAGGACCAAAAATAATCGATTACAGCGCCCACGGTGGACAATTCGAGGAACGAATCCATATTTGATGCACCACAGTATAACAATATGGAGATGTTGGGGAGAGCACGCAGGCAAGCATTCTACTACTGAACCACGTGTTGGGGGGGGGGGGAGAAGTTCAAATATAACTGTGTCATTACAGTGAAACACATCTACTGTAGTACTGCAAACCAAAACTTTGAAGTAAGAGTTGGAATACGGTGCATAACAAAGGCGTTGTTCTCTCAATGTGTACTATAAGCATTTCTGGCCCACACACAGAGCTCGCTTTGTATGCAAATGAGTTGGATCGCTCTTTCGCGGAGAGACTAGAAATATGACGACGGCGAAAGAGATGTCGTCGCCCTGAAGCTTGTTGGGCGACCGCAAAATGCCAAAGCCTTCGCTTACAGCAACGAACAGGGCGGGCAAGTTTGTATGGAAAAAGCAGTACCAAGATTGAAACTGCCTTCCATTGAAAAGGCCACCGATACTATAACGTCATCACTGTGTGTGGTAGGCAAGTTACAATTACAGTCTACAAGCAGCCCCGGATGGGGCATATGGCGGGGGTCGAACGACCAGTTAAGGACAAACGTGTCTCTGAGATATTTCAGTATTCAAGTAGTTTCCAACCTCTGGTAACCCTGTCCAATGTTTATGATCGATATTACTGGTTTTCCTAGGGATTTTTAATGGGAAAACGAAACATCAGACCCGTACCAGTTAACCTTAGTGGAACTTTCCCGTTCATTAAAAAATGTAAGGCATAGAGATTACAGCAGTGTAAATAACAGGGTTATGACATATGAACATCTAGCATAATATATGATGTGCATCTCACGCTCAAGAAAAATAAGTGTGTAGATACATAGAATAACACACTTCAGCAAGTAAATATAGATATTCATTGGTTTACTCTGTATTTGTATAGGGTAAATAAACTATATTTTCTCTATGATGGTGGTGCGCTGAGTCCCCCGCTGGGCAGAGTTGCCTAAGAAATTCACCCCTTAGATTGGGTGTCGGCGTTGCACCTCTGTCCAGAGGGTTAACGAACCTTGGTGGCTCCAGTGCCTAGTCTAACAGGTGCTACTGTGACTCTGGTATGGAATTTTAATGCCCTTAATGCCAGCATACTGGAGGAAGGCCCCATCCAAGGGAAAGCTTGCCCTAGTGATGGGATAGCAATGTAGGAATAATAGCAATATTGAATGCAGTGCATAAGATTTTCGAGACTTTTATTAAAAAACAATATGAGGATTAATAATTCAATTATTATGAAACTATTAAAAATTCAAATATTATGATAAGTTAAATTCAATTAATCCCTTTTGAATTCATAGGGTCCATCTCTTTGGGGCTGCTTGCGGGTAAAAATTGTTATTGTAATTTATTGTAAGCTACCCCCTTTCACAAAGCTAGCTTCTGCATGGAAGGGGCGGTGTGGTTACGACATTGATTATACATCCAACTGTTGCACACTGCCCATGCTAGGTGCTCATGCTAGTTGGCCAGTGAAACACTCAATATACCTATGTTATCATTTCACTTGAGGACACCGAGATATTAAGACACATGTGTCATAAGACGGATGCTTCAGGTTTAGTTCTATGCTTTCTCTCTCTCAGGTCACATTCATCAATTTGATGCTTGGTCTTTCACTGTTTCTGCTGCCCTTCACTTTTCCAGCATAATGTATTTGCCCATACTATCATCTGCTAGCATGGCATGGCCAAATCAGGACAGGCACTTCTTAATCATCATGGCTTCTAAAGACACATCTTACATGTCTTCCTCCTCCAGGACAGATTTGTTCATATGTTCTGTGATATGTTCGCAAAGCAGTAGTCACCAGCACTGTAATTCAAAAGAATCTATTCTCCTTTGTTTAGTCTTCCTGATGACCTAGATTTCATATCCATACAGCATCACTGGTATTGTCAGGCCAAGAGTCATCATTCCATGAGGCTTAATCTCTGTAGATGGGTAGATCCATGTCCCTCACTTTGGGGTAAAATCATGAAAAGAGGAAGCAGAATGGTTTATTAACACCATCTGCCTGCATAAAGTAAAATATGTTTCCTCCATCCACATCCACACAAATGGCATTAATCAAATTTAAAGCATGAGTTAAACGAAAGTATACAAATGAAATACCGATCATAAGAATTCCAAATACAGTAACATCTACTGTTTCCACTTCACTACCATCTGTCTTGGCACTCCTATGATTTGTTGTTGACATAATTTCTTCATTTTAATGTTGATGCAATAAAATTTAATTTTGACTAAGCAACTCAATTTCCTTCTTCACAACCATAATTGGAGTCTTCTGAGTCGCAATATTTTGTCTAGTAAATTATCTTATGTGTTTCATAGGCATTTCAGATATTTGAAGAATATCGATAGCCCGCAACTGAATATGGCAGGATTTAATATCAGTCAATGCCACCACTGGCAGTGACGTCACATTCCTCGACCCGTCCGTTAAGGATGGCGTCACAGCATTCGATCTTGTTGTTTCGTGGCTCAGCTGGTGCTGGGTTTGCTCCAGATTGACACTGGGAGCGTTGGGAGCCCTGTCGTTGGGAAAACACAAAAGCACCCTATAGAAAAGCGACTGTCATCACGCACGCCAACTAATCTCTGACAACATAAGTCCTGGCAAAATCCCATCTATAAATTGATGTATTCGAGCGTGGATGCTATTGCTCGTCGTCCCTCGATGGGGCGATGATGGTGGCAGTGGTGGTGATGAAGGGGGTGCTGTATTTTGACATTTCCCCCATGATGACATTGTCACATTCAAAACCGGTGATTCGCTCTCAAAGATGAGACGAGAGTTTTTTCTCCCTTTAGTTCCAAAACATTTTTGTGACCCCATAGAGCACTGATTTTCTCAATGGGTCCTGATTGTAGTCTCATTTATCAGATGGGTATTTTTATTTTTAATATTCTTCGGCAGTGCACTACAGGAGCTTGTGTAGCCCTATTCGGCGATTTGCCTGTATTAGCTCAATTGTATTTAATTAATTTAAATTTAAATAAATTACTTCCCTGCATGATAGATGCAGCATAATTTGAACATTTGTACTAAAATTAATAAAATTGTATTTGGATGTTTCAGTGTACACAAAAAAGGAAACCCCACAAAAAATCGCTTCATCGATTCATCATGTTTAGAAGGGGAAACACGCTATAAGTTAATTAATCTCGGGAAAAGCCTGCAGAAACATGAGATGTGAAACCGTAACTCACAAAACATAGAAACAGTGCATTTCTCCTCCGGCTATAGACACCAGCTACATTTATCTCCGAGGGAGAGACTGAGATTGATGAGCGGCAAGATTGATGCGCAGAAGTTGATAAAGCCCATCAACTCAATTTACGAATGAGTAATATATACCGCAGAGCCTGTCCAAATAAATACGACGACGATCTTGCTCATAATACGCAGCTGAATATAAATAGAAGAACCCACATCAAACGGTCATTAACATATCCGTCGGAGACCCCTGCCCCCAGAATAGATAAAAACGTTGAGTGGAGAAAATCCGCTAGAATCTGCACTGACTGGATACTTTTACTGAGACATACATGTAGTATCTTGGAGATCTCGCCCAAGACCGAATTTTCATAGGGGTGTTTCGAAATATTAGAGCCATTGGCTAAAATCAAATTAGTAAATGAATTATAGCTGCCTGATAACCTTATATTACATTCGCATTCTTAACCATACTGAGAGGGAGGTGATTTCATAAAATAAAATAAATTCATTTATGATTAAGGTCTCAGGAGGGTACACAATACTGATGGACCGGCTGACGCGCAATAACAAATGCCGGTTAATATCCCTAACCGAGGAAATAGCTCATGTATGTATGTGTGCTCTCGAATAATAAAGGAGCCGAAAATATATACTAGTTTTTAAAAAATGCAAAGGCTGAAAAAATGGGGAATGAGCTAATAACCAAAGAGGGTAGATAGGTTTAGAGCACAGGAGTCGTTTTCGTTCGTCAAGTGCTTGAGGCGCCCATCGGAATTGTAGGTTTCACGATTCATTATTCACTTGATGGCGTTGCGATCTTGGACGAGAACTAATCATTCGTCTTGTCTCTGTGGGCAGATTAATAAACTATACCGGTTTCGGAGAGACGGGAATGCAACGCAGGACTTATCTCATCAAAATAATTATTTCATCAGAGGGGCTTCAGGATCTTGATTCAATAGCTAATTGGTGTAAAGAATGACAACTGCAGCTAAATGTTGACGAGTGTTGCATTATGCATGCATCCAGATCTAAGGATCCTTTGTGCACTTGATGGCGTTCACCCGATGACTACTCACTTTCTGAGGAACCTCTCATGACTGTCCAATAGTACAAATATCTGGGTATACTCTGTACAAATGACCCCAAAATTATCTTGGAAAAACCAAATTCAAAAGATGACTGTTGCAGAGAATGCAAGGCTTAACGTGTTGAATGGGTGTCCCAGGAAGGTTAGGTCAGTGGGCAACTTTTCCTTGGTCCGACCTTTGCTTGAATACTGCAGTTCCATTTGGGATCCTCACCATGTGGGGCTTGTAGGGAAAATTGAAATGGTTCAGCGAAGAGCTGCGAGATCGTTTAGCTGTAGATTTGAAAGAACTGACAAGTTGGACAGCCTTGCTGTCATTATTAGGATGGGAGACACTAGAAGATCGTTGGAAAAAGATCAGTTTAGAGTTGCTGGTCAGAATTCTGAAGGGAGATTGTAACGTTGACATTGGGGAAATTATGTTTCCAGCTTCTAATAGAAGTAGAAGAATGGGCCACACTAGAATGGTCAACTAGCTCCAATCTACATCTGCATCCTATTTTAACTCGATCTGCCTCTCGCATAGTGCCTAAGCACCAAGATGGGTACAGAGAAATCCTGTAGCGCAGTTGACTACAGTGAATTTAAAAACTCCTATTTCCCCAAAGTGTGTAGACAGTGGAATGGCCTGACAAAGTCTCAAACCCAGAGCCTTTTTTAAAAAAAAAAGTCCATTTCTGCCCTCAACTGGTTTTTTGACCCCCGCCATAGGCCACTTTCTTGGAGGCTGCTTGCGGGTAAAAATTGTAATTGTGAAAGTAGCTCAAAAGTCGCCTTTTCCTATGGGTAGCTGCGTCTAGGTATTTCAGTTCGTTGGCGTTTCATATGGTTAATGGATTCTCGGTCTTTCACTTCGTTGGTAGGGGGATGGAAATACAAGATGGCGGCGATACTGTATAGAGAAATTCGGATCTGTTATCTGGTTGCATTGCTCATTAGCATCAGAAAGAGAAGTCTCGCAAAGATGAGGAAGGAGGAGAGGGAGTGGGAGGAAGATTTATGGGTGGGCCAAACTCATTCGTCAAAAGGCATCTTCATCAAACTGTGCAACGGCCAAATGAGAACAGAAAAAAACGCGCACAACGGAAGGTATAATTTTTTTCGTCATGACGATCACGTCCTCTGGTCGTATTTATACCAAAACCACCCGCCCAGCCCCAAGCTAACTCATCTCCTGGACTGGAGCGAGGCCAAAAAAAAATGGGGATCAAGCGTGAAAAAATTACGTAAAACCCACGCGCGGGCTTGGTCTGGTCCAATCCTCCCAAGACCCAGCCCGATCACAAGCAAAAAATAATATCGTGCTGGTTTTGGCCATGGAACTGTCATGATTTTGAGCCAACATACCGCTTACGTGTTCTTTTATCGGTTGTGCGTTTTTGTCCCAAGCAAAGTGGATTTTCCCTGGAACAAAACTTTAGCGGTTCTTGCGCTAAATAGAACCTTGCACCAAATGGGCCACTATAAATTAAGGGGGTATGGTTAAATTAATAGGTCGCCACTATAAATTAAGGAACACCTATTGTCACCTCCCGGGGAAGCGTTGAAACAAATGTTGCCAATTCTTCAATATTGATTTCGTCAATTAGCAGGAGGGTTGGAATTGTCGTCGCTGTTATTATTATTAAAATGTTTGTTAAGGAGGTTCACCGTGCCTAGGAAAGGGATCTTTAAAGTCCCGATATCGTACAAGTACGGGTCGTGATTTTACTTCTATTCCGAAAGAAGGCTCTCGCCCGCTGGTGGCGCTCAGTCCTCGAAATTTGCAGTTTAAACTTCAAAGTAGGTGCAGCGAACGCTTAAAATTCGACAGTGTAGAATAACTAACTTCACAAAATTCTGTTTATTATTTTTATTTATGAAGCCTCGCTGGCTCGTCGTCGATTTTCCACGGCTCTGTCCCGTGCTTGTTCACTTATAAATGAAATGATTTCCAACCAGTTAAATAATAAATAACTGGTTGAAAAGATGTCCAATAGTAAAGGACACTGTATTCTGTCAGGTACAGGAGAAATACAAAAACGCAATGGTGGATATTTGAAAATATTATCTCGTTGACCAACGCTACACTCCGTCATAGTCACCGAGAATTTGAAAAACATTGCCTGTTATTGTTCACTTATGTTTAAACTTATCATCGTCAATTTTTTACATATTTTTCGTGTGTGGTTATTGTAAGGCGCTGCCATCCCTCGATTCATATGACTTATTGATATGTAGTTCTAACTAAATTTCGGAATCCAATAACTGACACACAAAATAGCTGATTGCTCGAATTTGCGCATCTTCTTCATCGGTTTTTCAAAAATGTAAAGGGTTTCTCAGGAGGGTCCCATCGTATAGCTGTAGTGATTTGCGCCGTCTTTGAGCGGAGTAGTGCATGCGCTGCACATCTATTGTAATGAGGAGATGACTTCAGACGGCGACATGCAATCCGTTGAGCCACACTGGTGTCGCTGCGATCGCTTTGAGTGTTCACTGGATGAATTGTTAGGAGAAGCTGAGAAAACTGGCACCCTGTTATTCGCACACAGAATAACATATTTAAATACAAACACATATGACCCTAATTTGAATAATGAAAAGGATTTGTTAGGATGACGTACTGTATGATACTAAATCGAGAAAGGGTGAATTCGGGACAACACCGAATGAAAGACGAACCGAGTTGCAAACTCGCTTTTTTATAAAAATACTAGCTGACCCGTCGCGCGTTGCTGCGATTCGATAGGATGCATTCATTTGCATCCCGCTTTCCCGTTTTCCCTTGCTTTGTCGCTTTTCCGTGCTTTGCAGCTTTCCCGTGCTTTGTCGCTTTCCCGTGCTTTCCCGCGATGCATGCAAAATGTGCTCTGGTGGTGTTAAATGAAAACTGTGAGGGGAGGGGGGGTTCTGAACTGATGCCAGCGAGAAGAACAAAAGAGAGAAGAAGGAGGTTGAAGGTTTCTCTGAGTGAGGGGGGGGGGCACACCTAGAATTGATTCGCGGGAATACGCAAAAATGATTCGCGGGAATACGCAAAAATCATTCACGGGAATACGCAAAAAGCAAACAAATGTACGATCTGATGATCGTAGGAGAGAAAAATTTGGCATAAACCATCTCGGGAATGTAGTGAACAAATTC